>JBAMCP010000154.1:0-86456 GCA_037075105.1 Lissocephala sabroskyi | reverse complement strand
GAATGAGAATGGGCAGGGCAGCCACAGCAACAACAGCATCGGCCGCCATGGTGGATGCTTGCGCGCTCTCTCTGGCGTATTGCTCTCTGCTTCTCTCTTCTGTTTCCCTTGCATTCGTCATAGCAGCAGGCGGGGAGGGAGTTGCGGCAAAAAAACAACTGCACCACCAACAACAACAACACAAATGCACAAATGCGGTTTCGCTGGCAAGAAGGCTTTGCACGCTTTAGGATCAACATGTTATTGACGTGCTGCAGCCGCCGCGACCGGCCGACGGACGACCACAGTTTGTGGGAGCAAAAAGCACACAAACAAGAAGTGACGCAGGGCGGCGGTTAAGGTAACCCCGCCCCCGCCCCTTCCTTCCACACTCAGGATGAACTCAACAAGGAGCCTTGCCTTCTCGCTGTGTGGGACGTGAAACTCCGACTCCGCCGTCGACGCGTCGCCATGCTTGTTGTTTTGGTTGATTCCTGGAACTCGGTCGGCCAGTTGAATGCCGCGACTGTGCGCAGGCGCGCACGTAAACAACATTCCTTACGATTCCACAGACGCTGGTGACGCCGATGTCGGGGGCAACGGCGGCGCAAGTATGGATGCATTCAGGTCCGTGAATGCCTTGCTTTTATTTTGGGAGGAAGCATTTTCGTGCGCGCCAAAATACAAAGAAACCTTTTACGCGCGCAAACCAATTCGAAATGTTATCGAGGTTAGAATTATCGATCTATGAAGGCATCGACAATATCAGGTCGCTTGATTGGGGTTGGGTCGCGCCGTCTGGGTCAAGCGACGGCCGTCTGTGTCTGGCGGTGTTAATTGTAACGGTAATTATTAGAATCGCTCGCACGCATACGCAGGCAAATCAATTCTATTTGCATGCCCGCTCTTTAGGTCTTTCTCTTTGGCTTGCTGTCGTGGTGTGCGTCCAAAGTTCGACGGCCTTCTTACGTAAAAAGAAGAAAGAAATACCAACAACATGGCAAACATTTCGTTCTTTCTAATAAGCAAACGGCCAGCGTTGCCACATCGGGTGGGCCTCTCGGTGGAACTTGTTTTTGTACGCACGCACACTTGCAGAACCTACTGCCGCCGACTGTCGGTGCCTTCGGGGTGTGTGTGTGTGTTTATGCTTGCAACTGTACAAGAAGCAACAACAGCAAATACAAAACAAAAAGGGCAAAGCGCAGACGCCAAACTAACACAGACTACACCCGCCCCCGCCCCCTTCTTTTTTTCGTATCCGACAACAACAACACATCCCTCCACACACCAGCGCTCTGTCTAGCCGACGCCACCGCCACCGCCACCACCGCCGCACCGTTCCCGTGGACTGCGTGTATGAAAGATTTGTATTTTTCTCAAAAGGAAGTGGAACGTACTGTACTACTCACTACACAACCAACAACGTACTATGCTACGCTGTCTCCCTCTCTCTCTCTCGCATACTCTCTGTCGCTCTCTCGGTGGTGAGCGCGCTTCTGAACCAATACCGAAATTTTCCCAAGCACTGTGTGCACACTGGACTGAGTAGTGAAATTTCGATGTTTCGAGAATGAGCGCTTTGCAATGAAGAACTCGCATCGTAAAATATTGAATATATAGCGAGTGATTAGAATGAAACCACTGTGCAATCGTCCGACCGACGCGACCACACAACGGCGGCAATGGTCTGACCTGGAGGGGGAAATGGGACAGACGGATTCGGAACACGGCGCGGCAGACGGCGAGAAAGAGATGGAGGGCTTTCATAAACAGGAAATTGAATTTACACACAAACACAGCGGTAAATTAGTGATGAGCCGACACAGCGCGCTGCTTAATTGACAAATGGCCATAAGAAAGCCAGCCAGAGAGAAAGAGTAGTGTGTGTGTGTGTGTGTGTGTGTGTGTGTGTGTTCCGCTTCTGTGGGGAGCAGCAGCAGAGTCAAAGAGAGGGCAAGAGAGAGAGCGAGCATAGCGAGAGTTGATTGAAATCAATAGTTGAATAGCTACGTGCGATTGTGTTTGTATCTATAATACACACACACACACATACGCGCGCACGCACACACTCAGAGACAGCCATCTAAGCGCGTGGAATGTGTGAAAAAAAAATGCGGCCAATGACGGCTGTAAAGTGACGCTGTTGTCTGCTGGCTAAAAAGAATGTTGAATTCTGGAATGCTGCTGCCGTCGTAGCCGCCGCCGAATGGTGACTTGTTCATCTGCACCTGACACCACGAAAGCGGCGGCGGCGGCGGCGTTGGCGATGGCGGCTGCGACGGCGGCACACCCATTAACAACTTCCACTTCCGTTAATTCTGCCATTTGACCTAGCAAACTTTGGCCATTGCCCGTCTACTATGTGAAGCATTTCGCAGCCACTTGAATGTATTTGTTCGCAATACAACTTCATCGGCATGTTTTTTTTACGCAAGTGATGAATGAAATTTCGTTGTTTTCTCCGTATATACACTCACTCACACACATGCACACCAATAAACATACATACGCCATTACGTTACTCACGCAAGAGAGAAAATCTACACACATCCGGCAGCCGAAAGTAATTCACTAAACCGAAAGCGCTGGCTGCCCCCAAATAACCGATTTATGCATGCGAGTAACTTAACTAATGCGCAATTTGAGCACAACTTATTATTTTAGAAAACTTACAATCGATGGACTGTTGAAATCGCCACAAAATTAAACGGACCGAAAATGCCAGAAAAAAAACCGACCGACTTTCTGTCTTGGCCTTCTACATCGCCCATACACAATACACAAACTACTCTAAAGTCATGCATGTATGACGTTGCATGGTTGTTGTATACAAATTTATGGTTGCAAGAAAATCAGCGAAAACAATTTTTGTGGGAGGACTCAACTTAATTCGTTTTGGTATTAATTTGGGGGTTTTTAGAAAATTCACAAAATTCAAAGAAGTGAAAAAATTCACAAATATAAAACCAAAGATTCAAAATGGCGCGTGAAAACTCTGCCGTATTAAAAATTTCGATAGAAAACCAGGGACACCATGCAGTGTGACTGCATACTATTTAGCGGCGAATGCCCTGCTCGCAGCCCAGCCCAGGGCTGACCGAACTAGTTATCGAAAACAAATTGTTTTGCGCCAAAAAACCTAACTAAAAACACCACCCAAGCAACAGATCAAGAAGCGGCATTTTGGCGCCAAAATCGGAGCTGTCGAGTTTCCACTTTAAATATTGACTTTTGAATTTTGTTAGACTGAGTTGAAAAATGAGCAAATTAATTTATTAAAATGTATTCACTTCCATCAAAAGGTGGCACCTATAATTTCAATCTTCAATGAACAGCAGTACTCGCGTTGCCCATTCCACAGAAATCGATTTCTGTTGAAGTTTCGATGTCGCATAAGAAAGAGAAATTTTAGCTATTGAGCTAAAGCAGACCGAATTACTCGAACTTCAAAGAAGGCAGTTCTTATAAATTTTCTTTGTATCGGAAATTAAAAAAATTTATCGATAGGCTCAAGAGCAGCTCTGAATATTTTTCTGCCCCCTTCCAGCTGACGCCATTTCAAAACACACGCGCGTCAACGCTCATTTCATTCTCCGCCAAAAAAAATACCTTAAATTGATAATTGAAATAAGTGCAGAAAAGCAATTGAAATGGGCGCGAAGGTAACAAAGTTCGAAAACGGGGACATGCCAAGCCCTGCCGACATGTTAGCATTAAACAAGCTACGATTCGAAAAAGCAACGACGCCACCGCAAGTGAAAAAATCCCTGCATGGAAAAAAATGCGACGAAGTAAAGGATCCACGGTCGCCCAGTATTCGTACTCGTACACCAATTACTGTAAGCCCGCACCTGATCCTCTTGAGAGCCCCTAATCAAACGTATAAATTGCAGTTCCATACACCACCTGCCATGGCCGAGGGCCCGCTTTCGCAGCTGCGCAAGCGTCTGCTCAAAGGATTTGCCCTCAATGACCCCCGATCCCCGCAGCTGAACCGCACACCTTTAGTGTTTGATGAGCTCGACAGAACTCTCAACATGGACGACACGTTTGCCGATCTTTTCGTGGAGACTCGCGTGCCTCCATCTTTGCCAACCAAAGTGGAGCAGAAAGTCCTTACCGATTCTGATTCAGTAGTAGAAGATTTGCAGAACGACAGCTCGTTGGAAGTCGTCTCGCTCGAGTGTGACAATCCAAAGGCTGACGAGAGCGCCAGCAATATCAACACAGGCTCAGGCTCAGTCATCACCGTCGAACAGCACACGCCTCCACCGACCTTTGATCATGATCCCCGGTCCCCCAGCATTGGGGTGGAGCGCACACCCATCATATTTTGCGACGACGATGAGGATGAAGTCCTCGACGCCCAAATGGAGCAAATCCTAGAGACTCTAACCCTAAATCTAAGCCACGAAAGCAGCGTGGCCTCCTTTGTAAGCGCCTCGGACGAGCTGTTCGTGGACGAGCCCCAGGAGCCTGCTCCAAAGCCAACCAACAAGCACTTGGACCGCGTTCGCCGGGGCAAAAAGCAGCGGCTGCCCCCACGAAAGCCCGCACGGCTAGGAAAGTCCCTGAAAACCCCTCAGCAGATATTTGTCGATGCTGAGGAACCCGTGACACCAAAGTCAACGCCCTCCAAGGCAGCCGAATCCAAGCGCACCCCACTAAGTTGCGTGGCAAACCGAACTCACCTGCGCTCGCGCTCGGTGGAGAAGAATCCGCAGAAGACTCGCTTGCCCTTGCGCAGCTTCGACGACCAACTGAATCCGACTGAATGCGAGAACGTGCAGAATCTGCACAAGCTCATGTCCTGCGGCGAGGACAGTCTTGATGGCCTAATTTACTAAGTGATCTTAGTAGTTCCACAATTCGTTCATCCTATTCCCCATTTTATTCGCATTATAAAAATATACATTCACTGAGTTTAAATAGCACCACCAAAGTTTCCCCACCCAAGGCACTCAGTAAAGCTGGAAGAATTCGATTATCCGGTCCACCAGTTCTCCCGTCGGCTGCATGTCGTTGCCAAGCTCCAAATCAAACCCCCCATAGTCGTCCAGGTCGCACTCAGAGGCCACGTCGTCCACTCCGTCCGTGAACGTCCAGCCGCGAGCGCTTCGAGTCTCCGGCCTGCAAGTGAGCCGCAGAGTTTTCACCTGGTCTCCGTAGACTTCCCGGAACCAGCGGATATCGCTTTTCCTCCGAATGTCGCTTACTATCACAAAACGAGGCGGCTGCAGATCCACCGGCGCCATGGCCGCCCGGCAGAAGTACCCGTAGTCCTTCTCTCGCAGCTCCTCACTCCAAAGAATCATGTCCCGCCGGTAATGCTCTTTGTACGGCCCATCGCTGAGCAATGCGCTCAAATCGAGCTTCAGCTTCCGGGCCCATTCAGATTTGATGGGCTCCGAGATCCGCACGATTTGGGCCCGCTCCGCTAGCCTAAAAAGGGGGGACACTGATAATTTCGGCTCTGTCTGAGGGTCCCGAGCACTCACCGCTGCTGCAGCTGCGCCGATATGAAATCTTTGCCGCTTTTCCGCTTTCCACTTATGAGGAGAATCGTGGGCATGGCTGCTCCCAAGTTTACTGTAAGGGCTTTGAAATCGTTGCGGTTGCGAGTCTTTTGCTTGACCTCACGGTCTGGGTCATTTTTGTTTTCAGTGGGCCCGGCTGAATTGTTGGGGTTCTAGCATCTTTTTCGAGCAAACACTAAGGAGGTCAAGGGTGGGAGGTGCAGATAAATTAAAGTATTTACAATATGCACGCGACGGGATTTAAACAAAAACAAATCGGGGCGAAAGTTTGCCGTCGACTGAACGACACGCAGTCTTTCTCTGTCTGGCAGGGTTGCCAGATTGGCGGCAGCAATGAAAGCTTAATTCGAATGTAAAAACGGCTAGAAACGGCTGAAAGTTCTTAAAACTTTGTTTTTACCCTAAACACACGGTTTTTAAGGAACCTGAGTTCTTGAATTATCCAAAGATACCCGTTAATTCGAGTAATCTTTGAAAAAACACATATTTTCCTGTCATTTGACCCGGAAATTCGTTAACTGAATTTCGACCACGGTTTTTTAATTAAAATTCTTTCAAACGGTCCCCCGACCAAAACTCTAAAGGACGTCTGGCCTGCCCCGCCCTTTATTCGCCTTCTCAGATGCTTAGTCTCTTGGCCAACCTCTAGGAGACTCTTTCTGCCGATGGTAGGGGGAGTGAGGGAATGAGTGCTTTCCTTTGTTGGGGAAACGCTTGATCGCTTCGTTCTAACGTTCTGTACTGTGCTAGGGGTTCCCCGACCGGCTCGAATGAGGGAACAAAGTTTCGGCCCGAAGAGAAGGTTTTATTGCGTGTTACTTTTTCAGGAACTCGGCTACAGTTAAGCGCGGGAACGTCTAAGCAGCTCGAGCAATTGCCTCAGAATGTTTGATTTTGATCTGGAAAACGGCGGGAAGTTAGAATTTGGACTTTGCAGGAGGTGTGGGAGTACGCACCGCATGGCATTCGTGCTGTTTAGATGGTAGGAGGCGCTGTGTCTGCCCTCAATGTCCTTTTTGGGGGCGGGAATGTTGATTACTTGGCCTGCACTCGCCAACCCGTTGACGGCGCTTAACTCGGGCGGATAGCCCGGGGTCATTTCCGGCTCGCCATCAGGTCTCTTGGGTGGATCCGCCAACAGAACGTTACCTGTGCTTAGAAAATCCACATTTATCAGCTGAAATCAGAACTGCTTCCAAACCCACTCAAATAGTCGCCAGCCAGAGCGTCCAGCCCCAAAGAGTCCTCATAGACCGGCAGGCCTATCAAGAAGCCATCGAGTCGAATTTGTAGGTTCTCGTCGCCCTTCTGCCGCTGGTCATAGTGGGTCTCCTCCCTCCGCAGCCCACTGCTGTAGTCGCTGTAGTCGCTGTACAAAAAGTCCAGCAGGTCCCGGCCATCGCCTCTGCTCCGTTGGACCGTTGGACGCCCCGCGCCAGGCTGGGCCGCCACCAGCGAGTGCAGCAGGGCGAAGACAAAGAGGCGGCTGGTGAATTTGCACATCTTTAGTTAGTTACGTGCTGGCAGCAGAACTGCTTCTCTCCAGCAACTTCTGCCGAATGAAGCGAACTTCGCGTCTCGCTGACTCCCGAGCCTGCGTGGAAATTGGCCAGAAACTCGATTTGCCAGCCCGCGCGGCGCTCGGGCCGCAGGTCGGGAGGAATGGGGTTCAATGTTCTAGAGTTGAAACGATTTCCGCATTGTGCAATAATCTCTCGTGTGCAGGTACCCAGCAATCGTACAAGCAGAACTTCAGATGAACCCTCCATAGTTCCTTAGGCTTTAAATATCTACGATAAACTGCTCTGCTACTAGGGGAAGGGGGTAGCCCGAAAAACGCCGCCAACTCTATCCTTTTCTGGCAGACCCCTAAGAGGGAAAAGGGCCAATGCTTCCCTCGCGGGAAGAAAGCTCAGAAAGAAGCTTAGAGGGTCTTGAACTCCTCGTTCACAATCGGAGAGCCTCCCTTCCCGCCTCCCGAGCTGGCACTTGGGGAGACCATTGCGTCCGGCTAACTTCTGCCCTAAAGTGGTCGTGGCTCGCAGCCTCTCCCTCCTGCGCCTCCCTGGAGCCCACCCCCCAGTGACCCCAATGAGCGCCGCTAACTAAGCCGCAATCCAAACAAACCGAGGGAAATGGACCAGCGCAGCTTTAGCGTGTAACTGCTAAGTAGAAATTTTAGACAACCCGATGCACCGTTAGTCCGGGCCAGTTCAATGACCAGCACGCCTCGTCCAGTTTCCCCCAGGAGCCAGAATATGCAGGCGCCCGCTGCAAACTTGAAATGCTCGCCAGCTGCGTTGGGGGAACAGGTTTTTCCAGGCCTGGTCGCGGTGGGCCGGACCAGGCCCATCCTGGCACTGGTAGACGGCGCCAGACTTCCGCTGTTATTAACTAGACAAATTGGAAGAGCCTCCATCCCAGCCGGCTATTTGCATTTGCCATTGACAGTCGGCCTCCCCCCGCACGGCCGGGCCATTAACACGTTCGAATTCTCAGTTCGATATTTGTTCTATAAGTTTATTTGAGTTTCTATGGATACAGGCCTAATTATACTTGTGTGGTGATCTGGCTGGGGCTGGCTGCCTAGTAGCCCCCAATTTCGCGGCACACCCCGTAGCTGGTGCGACGCTGGCCCGGGGCACAGCGGGCCAGGCCATCGCGGAGAAGGGTGAACTCATCGAAGCCCCCGCCAACGTCCTCGAGCAGCGCCAGGCCCAGCATCTTGGGGCTGAGGGGAGTGGGCTCCTCGTCCAGCTGGAAGGGGGGCAGGTCGGCAGCCATCAGCTGCGGGTGGGGAGCGTCCACGGGCGGGTAGAACAAGGAATTCGCCGGGTTCGCCTGGGCACTCAACTCGGGTCGATAAATTGGGGCTGCTATCGAGCGGGCCCGCTCGGCGACCCCGGCCTCTCCCAACTCCCCGGGCAGGCGGTTGCTGTCCACGATGCCCTTACCCCTCAGCGCCCGAGAGTTGCGGTAGTAAAGGCCGCCGCCCCCAACGGCCACCTGGTTGAAGCTGTCGAGCAGATTGCTGGAGCCCCCCGGGCTCCCCGGGCTGGCTGTGCCCTCGGCCGGCGGCAGGGCCTGGATGAGCGTGGGCTCCGCCTCCAGGTGGAAGGGCTTGATGAGCTGGGGGAAATAGGGCGGCGGCAGGACGTCCACCTGCTGGCGTTCGGGCTGCAGGCGGGCCTGCTCGTCATCGCTGGCCGAGATGTCCACATGGTAGGGGGTGCGGCCCTCGATGAACTCAGGCAGGCGAGCTCCAAAGCGCAAGTCGCCGGGTCCCCGCTCGTTCATTATGGCCACTGGAGGCGCCTGGTAGCCCCTGCCTGCCACATCGGACTGTTGTTGCTGCTGGCGACGCTGGAGGAAGGACTTCAGGGACAGGGGCCCAGGCTTTGTGCTGGCTCGACTGGCGTAGTGCTTTCTCTTGGACTTGCCCCGCAGGTTGGACTTGGTCAGCAGGTCGAGCAGGCTCAGCCCCTCCTGGGGACTGGGGGGTATCAAAACTATCATGAAATTCTCCAGGTCGGCCCGGATGTTGTACTGCCCCTCCTGGCGCTGGTCGTAGGTCACAACGCGGTGCGGCAAACCACTGGCGTCCTCCGGCGCTGGCGAGGGGGCCTCAATCAAAATTTGCGGGGCCTGGGGAGCGGGCTCTTTGTCGTCTTTGATTGTCGATGATTGAGGCAGGCTGGCCGTGGATCCCCCCAGGGACTCCGTGCTGCTGGGCGGCTGCTCCTCTGTCGGCTGGGGCAGCCCATCGGCCGGTAAGTAGGCCGCTGAAGTCGTAACCCCAATCAGCAGCAGGGGCAGCACCGCCAGCATCTTCACTGTCATCGTGAAAGTCGGCTTCGGCATGGTGAAAACTCTTTCGCTTCGTCTTCGGGTTCTGCGTTCTCCACTCGCCCACCTCAGAATCGCAACTGAGTGGTGCGCTCTCGGCCAGGCCGAGTCAACACCTTTCGTTCTGGCCAACAAAGCCGGCGTCGGCTGCGCAGTTGCCGCAAGTGCCACTTTCATTATTCTACCTGCTCGTCTTCAACTCGGTCGACTGGCCGGTCGACTACCTGTGGCCGGAGCCGCGCTTTGTCTGGGCCGCCGGGACAGGGTATTTGGCATTCGGGTTTCCCTTTGCTGGCCCCGTTTGTTCGTGACTTGCGTGGCTTGGCCCGCCACCCGCAGCCGCACCCTCAGCTCAGCGCAAATAAGGAAGTGTTTAATCTAACGGGCCACGCATGCGCCTCTCGCAGGCGGTGGGAATAGAAATGAGCCGAGGCAGCGGCGATGGGTGGGGCAGCCAAATCAGCTGCTGTTCTGAGCTGTCCTTCCCCCCGGCTCGCCCGAAATGGCGTGGAATATTTCGCTCTTGATTTGCCCTTGGGACATTGCTGTTTTGATATTCTAAAGCGCAGATTGAAACAAGTCCAGTGGACTTGCTAAATCGGAGTGCTAATTCAGCAGACGGCTGGCGTCTTTGATGATTGCCAAGCGAAGGGCCGGGGTCACTCCTCTCCTGGCGAGCCGTTCGCTGAGCGGCCGAGATAATGGGTCAGCGACCGGTGGGCCGCTCGTTTAGATCGGCAGTGATAGGCGGCGAGTCACCGCCAGCAATGACCCAAATTCGTTTTAATTTGCAATTTATTAGACTTGCTTTTGACTCGAACGCTGGGAATATTACAATATTTGATGTACTCTAACATATGTATATCGTTTTATGCAGCACACATTGAACTAACATAATTACTTTTAATCACTGAACTTAACTCGATGAAGCCGCGTCGGCAGCTCCGGTTCCCAGTTAAAACAAACACACGTAGACTACAATACAGATACAGATTAGAATAGATGAGCCGATTACAAAGATCAAGATGTTGCTCTAGATTAGAGGTCGTTGTGGTTACTCCGGTAGGACAAACTGCGGGCGTTACGAATATTCGACAAGCGTGTGCGGATGCGGGGCGATGCAGGACGGGGGAGGGGCAGACAATACTGGGCGGCTGGCTTCAATTTGCTAATATCTGACAGCGCACGGGCTGTGCTGAGTGAGGTATTCGGTGAGTCCGCCTTCAGGGCGGTGTGTAATCTCATGAGGCAAAAATGGAACAAGAAATCCTCCCACCCACGCCCACCACAGGCTCTGGGTGCCGAGAGTGTGAAGCGAGTACAAAGCGTTGGAGCTGGTCTAGTCCTGCTTGGTGCTGGGGCCAGCTGGGCTCCTCTTGTGGACCGTGAAGCAGACGCGGTTGAAGTGCACGCACATCTGCCTCACCACACTGGCCCCGTAGTGCCAGTGGGTCAGAGTGGTGGCCACGAGCAGGAAGTACAGCAGCGGGCGCTCCAGCGCGGGCAGCAGCAGGCTCAGCAGAAGGCCCAAGGCGAACATGGGGGTCTGCCAGTGCCAGGCCTCGCAGCGCGTGCTCGACATTTGGGAGACAATTAGACGGCACTGCAGTGGGAAGAAGAGCAGAAATTTGACTTGATTAGCAGGCATTAGAGTGCGGGGATTTGCCATGAAGCTGGCTCACTGAAATTTATTAGCGGCTGGGCGAAAATTAAGAGCCCCACCCCCGGCTGCCTAGCGGTTGAGCTTGGGGCTGGTCTTGGCCCCCTCTTGCATTTTCTTCACGAACTCAGTGGTCTCGTGGGGGAAGACAAACACCCCGCGATCGACCTTGAGGTAGCGGGTGGCGCGGTCCTGGTACCAGCCGTAGACTTGGTTCTCCGTCACTGGCTGGGGGGTGGTGTGCTGGACGACGAACTTCTTGGCGGCGGGGGCTCCGTCGGGTCCCGCGGGTCGGGGTAGGTTGTCGGGATCGAAGAGCTGGCGCATGCGCAGCATCTCCGCCTCGGTGCAGTTGAAGTAGGGCCAGTCGTGGCGGGCATAGAACTTGAGGGTCAAGGGGCGTTCGTATTCATCTGGGGTCATTAAAATCTCGTCTTCTTCGGCCGCTGCGGCGTTGGGATCCGTGGCCTCGAGGGCCTTCTGTTCCCTTTCTCGGGTGAGATCCTCGGCACAACGGCGACCGCCACAACACCACGGCATTTTGTAACTCTATTGTTCTGGCTTCTGTCCTAAGTTTTTCTAGGTCCAAGTTTTGTTTGCTGACGGGAATCCCACTGATGACAAGCTTTCCCAGTGCTCACGCCACGTTTGTTTCTTATCTTTCGGTGAGTCAGTCCGGCCGATAAGCGTGGCGTTCCCGAGGCGCGCCGGTTGGATAAAACAAACGATACGAGGTGAATTGGTTCACTTACGCTCACGTTGGAGAAGATGGTGCCGCTGAGCATGAAGATGGCGCGCGGGTCGGTCTCCATGATGCCGTTGGGGGACACGAAGGGCCAGGCCAACAAAATCACGGTGTAGGCCAGGAATGGCCAGAGTGGACGGATGGCCTCGCTGGCTGACAATTGGCGGCCCGTCCGCTGGGCATACGAGCTGCAGATTACAGCATATTAGGAGGGGTGAAGCGAGGATATTGAGGAGGGGGAACTTACTTGTAGACGTTGATAACGACCAGAGGCAAATTGGCCATAGCACTGATGTGGAGGACGGCCTCCATTACATTGCCGAGCGGTAGGGTACCCAGAGAGCCGAGTGGGATCTCAACCTTCCACCGTTCGAATCCCAGCCACCAAGTGACCAGGTACATAGCCGTGCTGCCCCACATGCTGAGGTCATAGCCCCAGGGCAAGTACAGCACGCCGGTGTTGTACTTTTCCCAGTGCGATACAAAGAAGTTGAAGTAGACCGTTAGGCAGACATAATACATTCGGATCGGGCGCACCGAATATGTTGTGCTCCTACCGAAAATACTATAGAGACATGTGGGTATCAGCATAGCTGTGTATGAGTCTAGGCCATGATCGAAGAGTTCGCCCAGCGGACCGGAGAGACCAATGCGGCGGGCCTGCTTGCCGTCGATGCCGTCCAGCGTGTAGGCCACGAAAATGTTGATGGCCGTGAGGAGCCACACCCACGAAGGGATCGGCTCGGTGCCCTCCAGACCCGAACTGGCCATGAAGTTCCAGTCGTAGTAGGACAGCAGAACTAGATTCATGGCCCCGAACAGGAAGCCCAAGAAGGTCATTAAGTTCGGCGCGAACCACCGCGGGAAGAACTGCAAAGGCCAAAAGCCGTATTGATTATTCAACGCCGCACCGCGTGGCTCTTCCCAGCTCACCTTGACTAGCCAATTCCAAAACGGGTGCATAACATATTTGCTAAGTGGTGAAGTGTCAATGGCGCTGTACTGCAGGCCAACCAGTCCGGAAAACACATAGAAACGGCAGGGATTAGGCACGCTTGGGGAGGACCTTTCGCCGGCTACTCACCTTGTAATTGTCGAACCCATTGATCTGCTCCTTCGTAAGGTATTTGTGGTTGAGTAAATCCCGTACCCGTTGCATCTTTGGCGGGGCGTTAGCGTGGCCAAGGAACGCGCGGTTCTATTTTAAGGGTAGGTAGGTGGTGAGTAGAGTGAGTTTGCGGCTGCGGCTGCCTGCCGTGTGTTCGTGAGTAGAAATCTCTTGGGTTGAGGGGTTTTCGAAACAGCGGAGAGGGCTTGGATCGGTGTTTTCCGCTATTTTAATTTCATTTTTTAATCTTCAATCTTAATTTGCATTTAATTGGAGTTTATTTAATTAATTTCCTTTTTTAATTTACTGTCGCGCGGTTCAGCGCCGGCCACCACCTCCACTGCGAAACCGACTGCTCGCACACACACGCGCACGCCAAGCACAACAGGGTTGCCAGCTCTAATAAAAAATACAAAGAGCCGAAAATCTTTCAATGCAAATTATTTTATATGAGAAATAGCATTGAACAAGTTTTTTCTTTTAAACATATTAACGATATTCCGCAAATAAGTAGTTATTTTGTGACGCCAGCGTATTGTATACATCCCAGCCCTCGTAAATGTTCATTGTGTATGACGGTGCATGATAGTTGTACAAAACTATCCAAATTTAGCCATTTCCCACTGTGGAAGACTTTATTGAGTTTATTGTGATGGGGCTTATACTGTTGTCGAGTGCACGCACTATTCTTTGGGTATTTGTGTATGAAAATCAAAAGTCAACACAAAAAACTTTATAAATTCCAAATGCGCGCGTAAATGCTGGCGAACCAGGGCTGGGGAACATCTGCCAGTGTGACCGCACAGTGCTGCTTCCAATTCAGCACGCGCACTTGCTATTAAATATTGTAAATTGACTTCATAAGAAAATAGCTTTTAGCAATGAAAAGAAAATCTTGAATGATTTCACTCTTTGCAGTCTCACGTGATTGCAATCGGTTGTTGTAAAAAGGAGGAATAAATTTAGGGCTTTAAATGCTACCGTTGGGCGTTCTGGTAATAAATTTTAGCGCCACGCTCGCAACTGGATGGGCTTTTATTGTAGGACGTTTCGAAAATTCGTGTCGTAGTTAACAAATCACATTGCATTTCCGTAGAAAACATAGAAAACAGTAGTTTCACTTAACGTAAAGGGTTCCTCACCCTCGAACTAAACAAAATCACAAACCCAATCAAAACTCACAGACTTTTAAATAAGACTAAACTAAAAGTAATCAAAAAACTTATTCAAAACTCTCAAGGTCCTCCAACGAATTGGCTACGCATGCATTAGTTAACTGTCTTAATCTCTAGGCTGGTTAATTGAGTTTCTTTGGGTTCCTCTTGCGAACGTTGCCAGGACAGCCGCCGTCGCTCAGCAAATGCAGTTTCCAGCCCCCCTCCAAAGGCAGTTGCACGTCATCGTGGCACAACGGGCAGCGTGCAGCCCCAGAATTCAGCTCTAAACAAATCCAAATTGTTACTCAATCCATTCCACACACAACTAAAGCCCACCTCGACAGTAGTCCTCCATTTGGTGCAGCTCGTAGAGCTGTTTGTGCACTGCCTCAGTGCAACGCTTGCAGCCCACATAGCTCTCCCTGGCATCGCACTCAGCTAAAGGACGAAAGAAGCTCTGAGCCTGTCGCATTTCATTAAGTCGCGAAAACTTACCCGTCAGGTGGCAGTTCAGGGCAGCCACCTCCAGCACCTGGCTGCATTGAGGGCACTTCGTGAGAAACGGGCAGGCCTTCCAGTAGTGGCGGTCAAGCTGGTCTCCATCGCTGCCCGGGCAGGACCAGTCGCAAAACGGACAACGGCTGAAAACACAGGAAATTTAGTCAACATAGCGACAGGCTCCTCCGGGAGACCCACATCTTGGGCGAGGAGTCCTCTGTCGACTCGGAGTTCGAGGCGGATCCCTTGCGGGAGTTCGACGCCGACTGCATCGAGCGCTTCAGCTGCTCGTTGTACTGCTGCTTGCCATTGCAACTGATGGCCCCGCTCACGTAGCCATTGCTGGTGGAGGGTCCCGTGGCCAGGGCCTGTCCACTTCTGCTCTTCAGCAGCCGCACGGCAGCCGCATCGGAAGGCCCCAAGGCAGAGGAGCTGCTGGCGGCCTCGCCGTGGTACTCGGGCAGGCCGTCCAACTCCTGGCGCCGCTCCAGATCCAGTTTATCGAACTCGGTGAAGAGGTGGCGGTACAGGACATTGCGCCGCGTGATATTGAGAGCGTCGTCGGGGGGCAGTTGCTTCCTCACCAGCCTGGGATTCACGCGGTAGACCAGCAGCAGGATCCGCTCGGCCACCTTACGCACTGGCTCTGCCGGGTGGTGAATCCCCGAGCAGCCGCACTCGGAGAGGGCTCGGCAAGTGAGGCCACTGTGCTTGTCAGTCCCGATGCCTTGGCTTAGCACCAACTGCTCCAGCATCTGCATGCGGCTCAGTGCCAGGCGAGGATGCGTCCCAGATCCCACGCTGCGCGACAGGGCCGGGGCCACCAGGTGCTGCTCTGCCACCTCGGGGCAGGCGGCTATGGAGAGGATCGTGTGCATGGCCAGCGTATGCAGGCGGGCCGATGGATCCCCCGACTTGGCCAGCAACTCGGGCAGCAGGCGGTCTACGCAGCGGGCCACCTCGCTGGCCGACACGCGGTTGGGCACGTAGTCAAGAAACAAAACCCTCACAGTCTCGGTGGCTTGGTTGAAGACGGAGTAGACGGCATCCCTGACCCCACGATGGAGCAGGAGGGCAGCGCTCCTGGCCACTTTGTTGGGACTGGCAGCCAGCTCATTAGCCACCGGAGGCTGGGCGCCCTCCACGCTCCGCTCCTTGAGGAAATTACGCAGCTGCATGAGGCCGTCCTCGCGGTCTTGGAATTGACGGGAGTAGAACAGCTCCACCTGCAACGACCGCCATGAAGACTGAGCTGATCAGAGGCAAGGTCCTTACTCACCATTTCAGTGCCGAAGACCAAGATGGGCAGGGCCGCCTGCCGACGCTCGCGATCATTGAGCCGCGAACGTCCTCGATTCAGGTCCGCTTCGAGCAGAGCGTTCCCCTGGCACTCCCTTAAAAATTCATTAGTATTTGAGCTAAATGGTTGATGGGTTTGGGTATCGATAACGGAACGACAACGTTTACGGTTACGGTTACGGTTACGGTTACGGGTGATGCACGAGAATAAAAGAAAAGCAAAATACGGAAATCAACTAAGGACACCAAAGGGCCGCCAGCCTGCGCGCTTATTAGCGAGAGAAAAGAGAGACAAAATTTCAAGCACTCCAAGCATGCAAATGTAACTAGAAGGAGACACGTCAATCGGGGCCTAGGGAAGCTACCAACTTACTGTCTCAGGGTGGGAATGGCCCGCTCCTCGTAGTCCTCGTAGGAGTTGCGCGGGGCGCTCTTGTTGCGGCGCTTCAACGACCCCTGGCGACTGGACATCGGCGAGCTGTGGCGGGAGGCCAAGTGAGGAGACTGCGGCAGCTCATCATGGGACTTGCGCCAACAGGGAGGCGTGCCATGGGCCAAAGGCGCGTTCGAGGTGGCCGGGGCGCTCTCAGTGCTGCCGCCGTCGGTTGAGGATTTGTCATCTGGCAGAGCCGCGGTAGCACTTTTGGGGCTCATTAGAGCCCCCTCGGCCAGGGCATGGGCCACGTCCTGCAGGCTGGGCGCAGCGGGTAGAGCGGGCTTTCCACTGGCATACACCTCCGTGCTCTGGTCGTTTCCAGGGTCCACGCCCTGGACTTCCAGCAGCTGCTCCACCTGCAGCTGTTTCAACACTGCCGAGCGGTACATTTCAATCTGCTCCTTGCGCAGCCGGGCTGTGGTGAAGTCTTCCTGCTGGACTGCCTGCCGCTTGGCCAAAGCGTAGCGCCCTAGGCGCTCACCAGCTGTCCTCAGGGCGGTCATGCAGAGCTTCAGTTTCCTTGCGTACTCGAACCTCTCGTCGTTGACAGCGCGGACCTTTCGCTGCTCCAGCTCGCGGGTCTGCTGGACAATTGACTCCTCGACGTACATGGAGTAAAGCAGGTCGTCACACACGGAGGCCAGCGCGAGCTCTCCGGTGGCTGTGTCCAGTTGGGGTTGGTCGTTGTCCTCGCCACCTTCGGTGCTGGTGGTGTCAACATCGGCGCCGAGGACATTGACTGCCAGGAGGGCAATTTGGCCCGAGGCATTGAACTCGTTTGTGTGGGCGCCAATGAGGCGCAACTTGAGATGGGTTCCCCTGCGGGGGCTGACTGAGACGCTTTGCAGCTCCCGGGACTTGAAGTGTGTGTTTGAGTTGTCGGCCAGGGCAACGAATCCCAGGAAGTCGAAGTACTGCGAGGATGGCGTGCTCGGCATAGACTTGGGCGAGTAGTGAAGCCAGAGTTCCACTTTCTCAGCTGGAGGGGGGAAACTCGATTACAACGGCAATTTCAAGCTGCAAGGACTTACGGATCAGATACTGATGCGCGAGGATTTGTATGCGGTAGATTTTGGCAGGTTGTTGGAACCTCAGGATTATGTCATGACTGGTTAAGGTGCTCTCAGCGGAGCTGTGCCAGCCGTGAACCGTGGGTCCGTGATTGTTAAGCTCGCTGGCCGGGTAATTTGGATCCTCGTCTGCAAGTTAATAAATGGAAATGGGTCAACAGTATCAAATTAAGTCCGTTGGGCTTCATTCCAGTTGGATGCCTCGAGCCTGCAGGGGTATGCGACTTTTATCGATTTCTCAAGTGCACTCCAATTTAACGGTACTCTTTAAACTTGGAGAGTGCCTATGGGAGTGTTTCCAAGTAGTAAATATATGTGAATTAGGATGAAATTGAGATGAAATTAAAATATAAACTTAAATGAAAATCTTATTGGAAACAGAAAGCGCAGAAAAGTGAGATTGTTGAGTTGGATGTTACCTGAGGCGAAGACCACATTAAATGGTATTTTTTTGGCCATCTCGTCAGCTTGATACGTTTCCTCACATTTACCTAAGTTTGGCTACAAAATTGAATCTACGAAAAAACCACCCCTCCTACCAAAAAACTTCAGCCAACTAAAATGTGGAAAAATTCATAAAGAAGAAGAAAACAAATGATTCCCCACTCAGCCCAATTGGGACTGCCCACTAATGACCGCGAAATTCAAATAAAGTTTAACGGATTTTAAAACGATCCTACATATGTTAAACTATGTGACCAGCGGTGTCAGTGGCGAGATTATGGCTCGTACTTCATACATAAGTAAAAGGAAAAAAAAACAATAACAAAATCTGTTCGTGTTATTTTTCGGGACATGCATTTAATATTTCAGGATGTACTGTTACTTAACATCGGTTACTTGTTTAACAGCGGGTTTGAATAAAACGATTTGCTTTGTCTATTTTTGAAACTAGAAATCAAGAAGATTTGCTGATAATATTAAAATCATATACACCCTGAAAGCATCCATGGTTCGAACTTCGAATATTCGGATGAATTTGGCAGATGTTGACATAACGGAAGGCTGGGCTTAACGGCGTGTAAACAGTGCGGGCAGAAGAGATGGCAACTCTAGCAGGGATTCTAACAGATAGACATTTCTTGGACGGTTCGTTTGCTATTTTATATAAGAATTCGAAACCCTAACCAAAACCAAGACGAACTTTGCTGTAAATTATCCGTTGCGGTGTAATGGCAACTTACTGATTTCCATTTCTCTACATGGAACATTTGAGTCCTTTTGCAGAATTCAAAGTAATTCCAAATGCAACAATGGGCCCAAATCATGGTTAAGTAAATGCATGTAATTTCACAGGCCATTGACCCGACATGCTTGGCCCAAAGCCAACAAAAGGTGATTGGCAGCGCCTTTCAATATCGCAAGCTCACTCAGTATCACGAAAATTCAAACGTGGGTCTTTAAAAGATAAAGGGTTTCTAAAACTACCATTGCAATTCACAGTCACACAATCCTAGAAATTAAAGATTGATAATTCTGTTGCGTGTTGGGTTTGCTTTAGGTTTAAATTTCCCGCCATCCCCAAAACAACCCTGAACTCCTCTCCGTGAATTAGATTTTGTGAAGAGCCTTAAAGCTTAAAATTGTACACGGATTTGTTTCATAATATTACATATCGTTTTTCCGTATAACTGGAAAAATATTATTTGAATTTTTATGCAATTAGTGAAAAATTTAAAATTTTTTCCATTTTCCGAATCAAGTTGGCAGCCCTAACAAACAGCTGTGTTGTGGTGGTGGAAAGAGAGAGTTCTAGTTGGAAGAAATTGGATGAAATGCCAGCAAACGATCATAAATACAGTATTTTGTTGCCGACGTACAACGAAAGGGACAATTTGCCAATTATAATATGGCTAATTGTAAAGTACATGAAAGCCAGGTAAGCCTATAAAACTGCCCGGAAAACAACCCACTTAATACGCCTCCACAGCGGCTTCGACTACGAGGTGATTGTGATTGACGATGGTAGCCCCGACGGCACACTAGACGTGGCCAAAGAGCTGCAAGCGATCTACGGCGAGGACAAGATAGTGCTGCGGCCGCGAGGAGCCAAATTGGGTCTGGGCACGGCCTACATCCATGGCATCAAACACGCCACCGGAGACTTCATCGTGATCCTGGACGCTGACCTGAGTCACCACGTAAGTCAACGTAAGAACCTATGACGGGCCCTCGCTTAGTGATTACGTGTACTTTGCCTTGGCAGCCGAAATTCATTCCAGAGTTTATAAAACTTCAGCAATCCGGTGACTTTGACATCATCTCGGGCACTCGTTATGCCGGATCCGGCGGGGTGTTCGGCTGGGACTTCAAGCGCAAATTGATCTCCCGCGGGGCCAACTTCCTGTCCCAGGTCTTGCTGCGTCCAAATGCCAGCGACTTGACCGGCTCCTTCCGTCTCTACAAGAAGCACGTCCTCGAGAAATGCATCTCCAGCTGTGTGTCCAAGGGCTACGTTTTCCAAATGGAAATGCTGGTGCGGGCCCGTCAGCACGGCTTCAGCCTTGCCGAAGTGCCCATCACATTCGTGGACCGCATCTACGGCTCCTCCAAGCTGGGCGGCACCGAGATCCTTCAGTTTGCCAAAAATCTGCTCTTTCTTTTCGCCACTACCTGAACGCCAGGGGCAGAATTGCACAGTAAATTGAAATATGACTGATTCAATGTTTTAATATTTTTGCTTTGGTTTTGGTTTGATTTGTTTGTACATCTGGTAAGTTGAAAGATTTCTTGATTTCCATAGATGATTGATTATTAATTTGTAATGTAGTAATTTGAATATTGATAGCTAATGTTAATTGATTTATGACCCACAAGCCTTCCATTCTAGTCGCTTAAATCGAAGATCTTGTTCTGGTTATCCTGGTTGCCGTACATGTAGCAGTCGTCGTCCTGGGCGCCATAGTTCTTCAGGGCCAGCGTAAGCAGATCATTGCGGTCCTTAAGCGCGAGAACCACAAAGGCGCCATTGGGCAAAATTTCGCAGGTGGACACGCGCGCAGACGGCTTAAAGACGGCCAAGGACTTGGCTGAAAATAAAGAAGCCTGGGTTAGTCGGGCAGTTGATGGGACACGACCCGAGCCTTGATTACCTGAGTTGAGCTCCCACAGGCGTATGGCCCCATCCCGACCCTCCTTGTCATACGACAGCAGCACCTTCCCCAGCGGATCCAACTTGAGGAACGTCACCGGCGCATTGTGGCCAATCAGAGTGCTCTTGCAGTTGCCAGTCACCAGGTCCCATATAACGATCTTGGCGTCCTCCAGGCCGGCAATAACACACGCGTTCACCTGGGAGATGGCCAGGGACACTGTGTTGCAGGCAGGCTTCCATTTCTTGAACAAAGTGCCGCTCTGCAGATCGTACACCACAATGAAGTTGGGTGTGGGCTCGTTCAGCTCCTTGGCCACCACGCACACATAGGAGCCCTCGTGGGTAATCGCCGACAACGAGGTGATGAAGTCATGGTGCGGTATGCGCAGGTCGTACAGTAACTTCCGCTGCGACAAATGCCAGACCAGTAGAGGGAAGGGCTTTTGGGTCTCATCGCCACAGACCAGGATCCTGGAAGAGAGGATAACAAATTAAGGCCCGTCGGTTTTCATAGTCATGTAGACGTACCGTCCATCGCCAGAGACTAGCAGGGAGTTGAGAAAGCGGTCTTCCCCTGCCTTGAAGGTGGTCACACAATCGCCCGACTCCAGGTTCATGAGGTTCACGTACATGCGGTTTCTCGATAGGCACACCAAATGGTTCTGGTCATGCAGTCCGAAGTACGGCATCTTCTGGTTCATCACACCCTTCAGAGTGACCTGCAGAAGGTTATTGACATGTGAGCAGCAAGCCTACCACCAATCGAGCCAAACTACTTGCCTTGAACTTGCCTTCGTCGAGGTTGATTACGCGGATTTCGCGGCGACAGAGGACCGCCGCCTCGTAGTTCCCCACCGGGCACATGGCTGTGGGCAGCTGAATGCCCCGCAGCTCGCGGATGCGGCAACAGTTTTTCACATCCCAAATGCAGATCTCGGCCCGCTCCGTGCACAGGGAGGCCACATAGCAGCCCGGCTGCGGCAGATTCATGAGCACATCATAGCCCTGGACTGCCGCGCCCTCTGAGGGTTCGGGTTCGGGCGCCTCCAGACTGGCATTCAGGATCTCGAGGAAGGCGAACTCCAACTCGTTCGTGTACTCCCACCACGAGCGGATCTTCTCGTCGTCCTTGAGGGTGGGCTCCACCCGGAACCGGGTCTTCAAGTAGTACTTCATCAGCGTGTAGAACTGCTGGCCGTCGTAGCTCAGCTCGTGCAAGTACTGCACCAGAAACTGCTTGAGGAAGTTGATGTGCACGTAGCTGGTGTCCTGGCTGGCGCAGCCAGCCAGCCACTCGGCGTTCAGGATGTCGTGCATGAGGTGGGCCGGCCCCGTGGCATGCACCTTGTCCGCTATCCACTGCAGGTCCGTGAAGTAGAAGCAGTTGAAGAGTATGTCGACTTTATGCGGCACCGGATTGTCCTCAATCACGGCGCAGAAGTGGTGATAAGGCAGTTTTAAGTACTTCTGGTAGTTGTACCTGCAGGCGGGAAAAGCCGAGCTTTGAAAGAGGTCAAGGGGGGGAGGAGTCGCAGGGCGCAGCTTACGTGTTCAGTTGCGGACTGGACTTGAACTCGCTGGGCTGCCGGTCGAAGTAGTCCCGCATCGCTTCATGTACCAGCCATTGCTTCTGCGGGTACTTGGCCAGGACGGCGTTGCCGAAGCTTCTGTCCGCTATTCTAATGTTCTTGAGGCCCAAGAGCATAGGTCCCATCAGCCAGCAGAATTTGGACCAGATTTTGTAAGCGACCTGCGCTTGCGTCTCGAGCTGGGCCATCTTCTGGAAGACGCCCAGGCAGTCGCTCTCCCGGATGCCCCAGGGCGACAGCACCACAATGAGCAGCAGCAGCTCCACTTGATCGGCAGCGAATTTCGTTTCCAGCACTTGCAGAATCTTGGCAGAGATGTCGCCGATCTCGGTGATCGGTATGGCCACATGGCCCAGCCAGGCCAGCCACCACAAGGACTTGGCATGGAATGGTGTCTTGCCGTGCAGGGACTTCCATTCCTCGGGCAGCTTGAGCGCGCCGTTGGCCGCGTAAAAGTCGCCGCCGCCCGAGCTCAAAATGTCGTGCCACTGCCGCTCCGTGAACTCCTTCAAGTGGAGGAAGCCGCGCTGCGGAATGCCCAGCTGCGCCAGCGCGCCAGGCACATCCAATGAGATCGAACTGCTGCCGGCCTCCCCGGCTTCGGTCACGGTGAGAATCAGCTTGGCATGGCTGCCCAGCTGCAAGGGCAGCCAGTCGAAGGTGGCCTCCCGCAGCAGCTCATCCACGCCGTCAATGATCAGCACAAAGAAGCACTTTTGCCGCTCCAGAATCTCCTTAACCACCCCCGCGTAGGCCTCCAGGGTCTGCAAGAATCAGAAGAACCCGAATGGTCACGAATACTAGTGGGGACAGCTGATCGACTCACATGAGGCACTTGGCACTGCTCCCCACACTCCAGCACGGACATCTGGTTGGCCATAGAGCCCAGCACAGAGGTGAGGTCCGACGATCGGGCCGTCAAGTTGGCGTATCTGCGACAAAAGAGGGGGGTCCAGTCAAAGCCCAAAAAGAGGGGGGCATACTCACCGCAGAACCAGCTGCGCCTCGGGCTTCCAGCGATGCACATTCTCCATGATCTTGGACACGAGCACGCTCTTGCCGCACCCGCTGGACCCGGTCACCACCAGCGGGTGGGAGGTGCCGTCGCGAATGTACCGCTTGATGTCGTTCATGATGTCGAAGTTGGCCGAGTTCTGGGCCAGCAGCTTGGAGTAGTGGCCAATCAGCTGGACCTCCTCGAGCAGCACCTTGTCCACACCCTGGGTGTTGTAGGGGATGGTGCACTTCTGCAGGTGCTCCTCGAAAATGCCGGCTATGGACTTGTCCAGCAGGTTCTCAATGACAGCAGAGAGTTCCTCGTCCAGGATGTTCATGGTGGGCAGCAGGCGGATGAGGTTCTTCTCGCAAAGCTGGCTCTTCAGCTCGCCGTAGATGCGGGTGATGCGGCGCAGCACCTCCACCTCCAGCTGGGTGGCATTGTCGGGGGCTCGCGAGTATTGGGCCCCGGTCTGGATCCAAATGCAGCGCTTGGCCAGCTCCTGGCTCATGAGCACGGTGTTGTTGATCTCCTGCTCCACCACCGTGGTCAAGTACGAGTCCTTGACGTCGTCGGAGAACAGGCGCAGGAGCACAGCCAACAGCTCGTTCAGTTCCTCATTCACCTCCGTGCTGTAGGGATCGATCTGGGCGGCGTACAGACGATGGCACATTGGCTGGTACGAGTTGTCGATGGTGTACCACTTCTCGAGCAGGACCTTCTCCTCCTCGGAGGCGGCGCTCAGCACCGAGGTGAAGTCCTGGCTCTCAATGGTCAGCGGCAGCATGGGAGTGCCCAGCGTGGAGCCCAGGAACAGCACCGGGATGATGTAGGCGCTGGACGAGTGCCGGGTTATCTCGCACAGGCAGTTGGCGGCCTCCTCATGCCCGCCCTGGGCCTCCAGGGGGGTTTGCGTCCAGCGCTTCACCTCCTGCAGCTTGGAAAAGTCCTTCTTGTGGGGGCAGGTGGGGGTGGGTTGATTGCTGCTGGCACTGCTGCCGGTGGGTCCGCTACTGCCGCCGCCTCCGCTTGCCCCAGCATGCGTCTCACTGTCATGCACGTCGGCTATGATGAAGTCGAATCCTTTGCTTTGGCACTTGCTTTTGAAATGTTTGTACAGGCTGTAGATGACGCGCTTGTGCTTCTTGTACTCCGTGCTGTTGTCGGCCAGGATGTAGACGACGATCTTCTTGTCCCGCTCGATCTTGCGTCCGGGCGGCGGCTTGCCCTGCAGGATGCTCAGATTGCCGAGTTCGTTTTTCTCTGTAGCGGCGGCAGTGCCGGCGCCGCTGGCGGCTGCTGTGCTGGTGCCCACTTCACTCTGCTGCGCGGCCTGCGGAGCTGGGCTTGTTGAATCTGCAACGCAGGAGATTCGTCCTTAAAGTGCTTGCTCGGTTCCCCCCTACTTACCCTTCTCCGGCTTGGCGGCGGCTCGGGCAGTCAGGCTGGGGGACTGGGCATTGGCTGCTTGTGAGTCGCTGGTCTGTGTCTCCGTCAGGGCCTCAGTGTCGGCCAGGGGGGCCCGCTTCTCGCGTCCTGTGTTGTTTTCAATTAGCTCCTCCTTGGCATCGCCACCGCCAGAGGCCAAATAGGGTGGCGAGCTGGTGTGGGGAGGGTTCTTGTGAGAAATGAATTAATTTGCGATTATAATTCACTTACTCGTCCGACTTCTCAGACACGCTATCCTTTTTCTTCTTCTGCCCGGAGCTGCACACGTTTCCCATTCTTCCGGCGCTCTTCTCCTTCTCCCCGTTCCTGTGGCGCTAAATTGAATTGAACTGCTAATGTTCTGGATTGGCTGGATGTCCTGCATAAATGGAAAATGAAAAAGGACCAGGTCGATAGGTCTTTGTTTTTAAATCACACAATACATCCACCGTCCACCGCCGTCTAACTGTAAACTCTCTCGCGCTCGCTCTCTCTTCCCCTGCGTGCGTGTGCGTGTGCGTGTGTGTGTGTGTGCGTGTGCGGCGCATGCTCTTGGCCAGCGAAAACGCGCTTAACTTCTTGTAAAGATTTCCAGTGTTAATCAAATAACGGGGAATGGCAAATGGTAATGGCGACAGCAGATGAATGCCCCGCTCGTGGGTGGGAGGGGGCTGGCAGTCTGCTGCGATTTGTGGCGGCTGTGTGGATTTTGTGTACACGCTTGAAAATTGTTGACGCGCAAGCTGTCCGGTCCGTCCCCCCCTGGCATATTTTCGTTGATATTTATTGGCCATCATTATATGTTCGATCTAACGATATGTGCAGATGTATGTATTTTTATTTTCTTGGCGACCACAGTGGTGGTCCCCCCGCTAAAAATAACTCTTTCACCCACACACACATACACGCAGACCGCGCATATCGGACCGCTGGCTGTGACACTTTCGTGTGGCATTTTCAATAGCGATTAAATTGCGGGATTCTATTGAGCCTTTTCCGTTTAATTTCCACACACGCACCCTCTCAGGTACGCAGCAAACCATTCACCTCGTTCCACACACGCACACACACACACGCGCGCACGCAGCCACAAGCAGTCGGTGTATACACAGCAATCTGTGTGTATGTATAACCCGAGTTGATTGTGATTAGTTTAATGCACAAGAAAAATAACTGCACTTTTCGCTTCGCTCGCCCACAAGCGCCCGGAACCGTTACTTGGACTTACTTTGCTTTAGCGTAGCGCGCTGCCTCCGCGGAGGGCGAGGAGGGCCGAGGACCAACGCTTGCCCACCCCCAATGCACTTGGGGTTTTGTGTGGGATCTTTTCTGATTCTGCTTTCTGTTTTCTGCTTTTGTTGTGCGATGCACTCAGCTACATTTCCAGCGGGCGAAGAACAGCAACAAAAATGCAGTCTTTAATTTTAGTGTGAGGCTTTTTTTTATTTCTGAACGTTTTGTTTGTGCGCTCTAATCGGATTTTCCGTTGTGCGTTGTGCCCTGTGCCGTGCCGTTTTGTGCTCTGTGCTTTCGTCGCTGGTCGTGGTTGTCGTGTCGTCGTTCTCGGGAAATTCGTTGCGGGAAAACGAAAATTATTCGCGTCCCACGCGAACTATCGGCGGCCCACGAAAATACCAATCTCGAAAAAATATCAATTCTTTGATTTTGTTGATATTGTTGAAATGGTTTTTTTATTTAAGATGGTATTAAATTTAGTTTTTATTGCCAATCGTTTTCAAAAAAATACCGACAATGTAATTCACGCGCATGCGTCGGTTGAATTTCTCTCTCATATCTTGAAATTTTCCAAGCGACCAGGGATGATTTTTTCCCACCTAAATAAACCGTTAAAATCTTCTTTTCAGATTAGTATTTCTTCGTATTCCTTATTTAAGACACATCCTGAACCCTAACAGAAGATCATTTTGAATTGCCCTCACATTTAGCTTATATCCTTCCAGGGGCAGACCAGAAGTTCGAATTAAGGCGCCCAACTGGACGCTGGATGCTGTCAAACTTTCAATCTGCCAGAGAGAACCCTCAGATAATCTGGGGAGGCTGCTGCATTTCGTGTTGATTCGCCAGAGTGCGTGGTCGTCTCGAAGGAAGCGCGTGGAAAGCCTCCAATATTTCTAGCAAGTTTGCCAGTAGATGAAAATCGAGTGAAACCAAAAGGTTCCCGGACTATGCAGTAGATCGGGTATTACCCATTGAGTAGTCGAAACAACGAAAGCACGCAATGAACCGCTTACTGCTGCAGTGTCTGGTGGTCACGCTGCTCGTCTACAAAGGTGGAGTATAAATTATAGACCCAGTCATTCGGATCTCAGGGAATATGGCGATAGAGGTCTTGGGAAACCCGGAATTGGGGTCTGGAGGCTTCTGGAGCTGGAAAAATGTATGTGCTCCAATCTTTGGGCTTCAGATGCTGATTATATAACCCAAGCGAACCAGTGCGCAGACTCCGGAAGGCTGTGCAAGGACCATGGCCCAAGGGTGCGAGAGGGCACCCCTTTGACAGGGGATCTTAAATGGGTCAATGTAAACCTGGTTAGGGTCGGGGTGACGCGAAATAGCCAAGCAAAACAAAGGATGACAGCTGTTTTTGTGTCTTTGGCATTTGTGCAGTGGCGTCGGCGCCCCCCACCATGACCACGGTGAGCGGCCAGACCACCTCGGAGATACCGCAGCAGGACGACGACGACGACGACTGGGATGAGGACGACGAATCGCTAGAGTCCGATGACGATGGCCGGGTCTACAAGAACCCCCGCAACTCCCCCTCCACAGAGTGCCCTAGGGACGAAGAGCAGGCCACCCTTTTGGGCCAGAAATGCCTAAGGAAGTGCTCCTCGGACGAGGACTGCAAGAGCAAGAAGAAGAAGTGCCTCTGCGATGGAGTCTGCGGCATGTCCTGCATCAAGCCAGGTACCCCCGAATGCCTCAAACCCCAAACTGAAATTCAAACCTCCACTTCCTTTCAGACCGCGAGTGCCCCGAGCTCGCCCAACCCAGCCTGGGCCAGGTCACCCTGGCAGGACGCCACTTCGGCGCCAGGGCCTCCTACGCCTGCCCTCATGGCTACCATGTGGTGGGCTTGCAGAGCCGCCTCTGCCAGGCGGATGGCAACTGGGCCGGGGCCGAGCCGGCCTGCAAGCAGAACAGTAAGCGGAAGCAGCTCCACCCGCCCAACTGACCTTATTCACAGCTCTCACCCTCCCCCAGTCTACTGCCTGAAGCCACCGCAGATCGAGCACGCCCGCAACTCCGCCCTGCCCGAGCAGGAGACCTTCGACCTGGACTCCACGGTCCAGTACCATTGCCACACAGGCTACGTGACCAATGGCTTCCCGCGGGCCAAGTGCCTGGCCATCGACGGCCAGGCCAGCTGGTACGGCCCGGACATCCAGTGTGAACGTAAGTGGGTCCGCATTGGCTTCCTTTTCCCTGACCTGATGCTGCCTGTTATTTGCAGCTCGCTCCTGCGGCCAGCCCCCGGACCCTGCCTACGGCTGGCACGCCGGGGAGTGCTACACTTACGGCTGCAAGATCACCTACAATTGTGGGACCGGCTACGAGTTGGTGGGCAAGCACGAACGGTATTGCCAGTCGGACGGGTCGTGGACTCCGAAGGAGCTGCCGACGTGTGTGTGTAAGTAGAAAGTTTCGTTGTGCTTTGGTTGAAATATATTTTGCTTTTGTTTCCCTCGAAGCGGAGAACGCAAACGTAACCACAACCTCCCAACCGTCGACGCCCTGAATGGGCCGATTTTTCAGCTCCTAAGAGTTAAATTCGCCAATTGAAACCACCAAGAAAATTTGCCAATCGCTTAACGCGGGCGGCTTCCATCCATAAAATGAGATGTTTTTTTTTAATTTATTTTGGAATTTAGTAATCCCGCTTTGCCGGCGTTCTCGTCACTCGTTGAAAGTCGTTCACTCGTTGCAGTTAGAACCGCTTGCAGTTTTTACCGTTAGCCGGTCTTCGAAACGAACCCCAATTTGAAATGCTCCCCAAAAAGTGCTTTCGAGTTTTAAGGAACGTTGTTGTTGTTGGCACACAATTGTTATTGAATTTGATGATTATAATAAAGTTACCACAAATCTTCAAAGCAAAAAAAGAAAACGAAAAAACCTTAGAAAAACCTCCAAACATCGTTGTTTTATTTTCAATCCCCGTTTCAATGCACGGCTTGATTTGCTTATATTTTTGTGGTAACTTTTGAGAAGCATCCTTGAACCAGGACTTACAACTGGCGGGCGATCACTCCGGTCATTGGCACTTGCAGGGTGCGTGATGCAATCGAATTGATCGAATTGAGATGAGATGATTGACATCTTAAGCTTCCTTACGTTCCTATTTCGGATTCTTTCAAGCCCATCCTCGAAGTAGGTAGCGTTAATTGCGTGTCCTTGAGAAAGGAACTCCTTGTTTTCCAGCTTAGCACGAGACAAAATCGATTCTGGAGTACAAGGTTCACAGAAATTGATGTTCTTCCGATTCTACAGCTTGTAGATCACTGAGATTGGATTCGTTGGAAAGTTGAGACTTCCTTCCCACAACGGATCGAAGTGTGGGAAAATTCATGGGCATTACTTTCAGATCGATCTTAACCGGTCCGTTTCTTTGAAGGGGCTTTTGGTCCTGATCAAACAAATGTTCGCCCAAGTAAAGTAAATTCAAAAGTTGACCACTACAAAAGCTGAATCCGGTAGAGGGAAGACAGGATCGGGGTAACACCTATGGGATTAAATGCCGCTTCACCCTCGATGACTGACACCCAACAGATTAGAGAGCTCCATTCAACATGTAGCGAGGCCCCGCCCTTTACTTTCTAAGGCTGAAGGACTCCCGATCGCCCTTTTCACGCTTGAGTTCGTTTAATCTTTTCGCAGTGGTCACCTCCGTGGTGTGTCCCACGCCGGAGAACCCCAAGAACGGCAAGGCCACTTACACAACCCTGGCATACAACTCGGTGGTGAGCTATGAGTGCCGCTACGGCTACACGCTGGTGGGTGAGAGCTCGAGCCGCTGTGGAGCCGACCGGAAGTGGAGTGGTACCCTGCCAACCTGCAAGGGTGAGTGGTGCTTCTCCTTGGCCGGGCTGACTCAATATTCTGCCCCCCCCAGAGATCAACTGTGGCCACCCGGGCGTGCTGTACAATGGATGGATTGAAAACATCGAGGCCGGCACAGGGCTGGGCGCCAGTATCATTTTCCGCTGCCAGCCGGAAATGTTGATCAATGGACTGGGCTCCAGCGTGTGCCAGATCGACGGACGCTGGCGCAACGCGCTGCCGGAGTGCCTGGCTCCGTGCGTGGTGCCCACCATCTCGCAGGGCTATGTGATTCCCATTGAGATCACCACGGACGAGGAGAACGGTACAGTCATAACCCCACTGACCACGACCACCGCGGCCACCCCCACCCAGATGTTGGGTGGCGTGGAGAAGGTTAGGCATGGAACCGCTTTGGAGGTGAAGTGCGACGAGAACTACGAGTTCCCCGTGTCCATGATGAGTCCGCCGACCTGCAACAATGGCACCTGGAGCATCATTCCCCGCTGCCTGCCCGCCCGCTGCAAGAGCATGCCCCGCCCGCCCAAGCACGGCCTAGTGATCGCCCCCAAGACCGAGCACGGCATGAAGGCGAGGTTCAAGTGCAAGGACGGCTTCAAGCTGGTCAGCCCCGAGGGCAAGGACGTGCACGACCCACACGACTACGTGCTCACCTGCTCCTTTGGCAACTGGACCGGGGAGACGCCCCGCTGCGATGAGGTCTTCTGCTCCTTCCCTGGTTACATTGCCAACGGCAAAGTGCTGCTGGTCGGCAACATGGGCCTCTACGACTACCGTCCGTACGTGAAGAAGATCGTGAACAACAAGCAAATCATGTACGACTGCGACAAGGGCTATGTCCTGGAGGTGGGCCCCCCGGGGGCCACCTGCGTAGGCGGGAAGTGGCGGCCCCTTGAGCTGCCGCAATGCTTGTTGGGGCAGCATCCGCGGCTACGCTGGAATCGCCGACGGCGGCGTCGGTCTGTTGAGATTCGCCAGCTGCGCTCCATCTACTTGCTGCGGCGCAGGCGCAACCTTCAGCGGCAGCTGGCGGAGCAGCTGGCGGGCCTGGCTGGTGGGTACAGAGAAGTCGACGGCTTTTCCACGTTTCAAACAATTGTTTTTTTCAGCAGGCGGACCGCCGCGAAGACGGGTGAAGCGGTCGCCCAATCACACGGACATGGACCAAGCCTACTCGAAGTATTACCAGAAGATCAAGGAGCGCTACCAGAGGTACGTGAAGAAGATGCTCGGCCGCAATCGCGTGTACCAGAAGCTGAGGGCGGAGCCGTTTTACAGCTACAACAACAACAACCCCGAGGTGGTGGGGCACAGCCAGGGGTACGGCGGGGTCGTTCCCATGCCAGACATCAACCAGAGCTCCCGTTATCGGCAGCAGCCGCACAGCACCAACGAGGCGCCGGCATCGGCACTGATGCGAGGCGCTTACGGCGGCAACTCCACCCGCAATCGAGCTTTTATTGAACAGCTGAAATCGCAGATTGTGAGGCGCCGCAGGAAGCGGAGCAGCAGTGTGTCCGGCACGCCCCCACCCGCTTCCCTGCCCACCGATGAGGTGGACACCAGCGACGGGGTGGAGTCCGCAAAGACAGCCGGCGGGGGCAAGCGCTTGCGAGGGCCTTGCGAGGATCTCGACTGGGACTCGTTTGCGAACATCAGCACAGTGCGAAACGGCAAGGCCGCAGGCCGAAACGCCGTTGGGATCATCCTCCACCTGGAGTGCAATGCCGGCTTCAAGCTCAACATCAAGGGGGAGAATGCCACGGCGCGTTGCATACGAGGGATCTGGAAGCCGGAGACCCCCAAATGCCTGTCGGCCCCCTGCCTGGTGCCAGCCGTCGAGCATGGCCAGTACTACAAGGTTGAGCCGCACACCAAGGAGCTGAGCGACAAGCCCTCGCTAACGCCGCTCTCCACCTACGAGGAGATCCAGTCCAATGAGTTCATCACCCTGGAGTGCGAGGACGGCTTCAACATTCAGGTGGGACCAGCCTGCCATTAGCGAGAGCAGGAGAGGCGTAATCTGTGTGTCCTTGTTTGCAGGGCTCGGCCCAGCTGCGGTGCGCCCATGGGTCCTGGTCGGTGAACGCCTTCTCCGAGTGCACTTCTGTGCCCTGCACGTTGCCCAACATTCCCGGCGTAATCTACGAGGCAAGTGATTCGATCCTTCCCGAATTATGAAGCGGCCTGGTTCAAGGACTGTTTGCTTTTAGGGAGGCTACCGAGCCGGGCTCACTATTGGTCACGGCAGCACAGTGAGCGTCCGATGCGAGCTGTCCACCAATGCCAACCCCATTGAAATGTCCTGCCACAAGGGGGTGCTTACCCCGCCCTCCGTGCACTGCGAATCGGGTCTGAGGAAGTCCCGCCAGGAACTGGACACCGTGACCACGGCCCCGCGCCCGAGCACCCACGTGGCCCCCAAGTCCGACCACCACGAGCTGGACGAGCACGACAACAGCACGGACGAGCACGGCGGCGAGGACTTGAAGATGTGCGGTCCCCCCAGCCTCACGGACGGGGCTCTGGTCTACAAGTGAGTACAACCCCACCGCCCCACCGCCTCAGTGTCTTAAGATTGGTACCTAGGAACGCTGACCATGTGGAGATCGAGGGCGCCTACGAAAGCGGCACGGAGATCTTCTTCAATTGCATACCCAACGCGGCCGGGGACCGCCAGACCTGGCGCATCATCTGCGACAACGGCCAGTGGATAGGGAGGTCCTATAACTGCGGTAGGTTCTATTAATCCTGGGGCAGGTGTGAAGTGTTTACAATTTTCTCTCTCTCGTTCTGTGAAAAGAAAACGGCACGTGCCTCTTCAAGAACAACGAGCCGAATGTGGTGAGCTTCTACAATGACCTGGAGATCCGGGAGGACGTGGTGGAGTTCCCGCCCGGCACCACCATCATATCACGGTGCGTCGACATTGGAAAGTTCTCAATGACGGGCAGCCACGAGCGCACCTGCATCCACTCCGAGTGGACCAACACCAAGCCCGTCTGCTCGGGCTTGAACCAGGAAAACGACTACGCCAGTAAGTCAAGGCTTCCCCGGGTCAATTCCAACTCCAAGTCCATTGCTTTCTTCTTGCAGTGGAGAAGGCCCCCACCATCCTGTTCCGGCACCAGAACGGACCCATAGCCCAGAGCAATGATGGAAAGCTGATTGTGTACCCGGGGACCACCCTGCATATGGAGTGCCTGTGGATGCGGCGGTTCGGTAATCCCAAATGGAACTTCACCAACGAATTCAAGTGGGTGGACGGAGCCAGTCCAAGAAGCGTGAGCTACTCTCTGCCCGCTCTGATTTTTGAATTCTTTGCAGAAACTACACCGAGGGCTGGGTGACCGAGGCGGATGCCGGGAGGGACTCGACGCTGGAGTACCGCCTGAGTATTTTCGACGCGGTCAGCGAGGACAGCGGCTTCTTCTCGTGCATGACCCCGGCCCGCCACGAGCACACCGTGCAGGTGGTGGTCAAGGAAATCAACTGCCCGGAGATTCCAATGCGGCGCGGCCTAATCGTGAACACGAATGACACGAAGCTAAGCACGCGGGCCTTGCTGTCCTGTTCGAATGGCAACTCGTTGATTGGCGCATCCGAGCTGTTTTGCTTGCCGAGTGGCAATTGGAGCGCACCGTTGCCGGTTTGCGAGAGCGTGGAGTGCGGTGATATCATCCCGCAGGCGAACAATGTGAGTTCGCCGCGCGTTTCGGTGCTGTCGCGGGAGGTGGGCGGCCGTGCGGCGTTCTCCTGCTCGTCGGGTTACGGATTGCGGGGCCCATCTTCGGAGGCCATCTGTTTGCCCACGGGCGAATGGACGACACCGTTCCCCACGTGTGTCGAGGTGCAATGCGATAATCCTGGTGCGCCGCAAAACGGTTACGCGCAGGGCTCGGCTCCCTACCGGGCCGGCGATGTTGTCCAATTCAATTGCAACCCGGAATATATGATGCAAGGTCAGCCAATAATTGCTTGTCAGGACAACGGCCGCTGGTCGGGTGGCCTGCCCAAGTGCGTCCAGGCCTGTTCCTACCCAGGCACCGCCATAAGCGGCCGCATGTCCTCCGTCAAATTTTACTATGCCATTGGCGAGAGCATCACCTTCACCTGCGACGCTGGCCTAGAACTCCGCGGCTCCAAGGTCCTCAAATGCATGAAGAACGGCAAGTGGTCGAGCGCTATACCCACTTGCGTCGGTCTGGATGCCCCAGCTGGTTCCCTTGGCGGTATCAAGCACTTGGCGGCCGCCGGCTAAGAAAGGAGCCTCGAGCGGCGGGGCGCCCCCTTTTCAATTAAATCAAAGTGATAGTGATACTAAATACATATGTACGAACTATTTACTAAATGACTACTACAAATTGCAATATTACACAGAAGAGGCCCGGCAGATGTAAATTTATTTGATCAGCAGCATTTCGCATTGATCCCAATTATTGAATTTTTATCACTAATTGAAATTGTAATTGTCTTGAGGTCATTGTTTTAATAAAATCCCAACACGGATATTAGAGATCTTTCTGACGCTCTTTACCTCCGTAACAGTTTCGGAGGATATCCATGAAGAAGGCGGGGGAGGGGGAAGTTTAATTAAGAACTTTCTGAAATCAGCACAAAAATTTAACGGCTCTTCAATTTGTGCGTGACTCGTGTCGCTGTTACTTTTGTTTCAGTGCAAATGTTTGCCGGCATAACAGTAACAGTCCTTTTACAGTCGTTTAACAGTTGGCGCACAAATTTAAAGCAAACGCTTAAATGTATATTTAAATTATTTATGCATATATGCAGGCAGTTTTTATGTGTTTAAAATATTTTCTGCTTCTGTTGTGTAGAAATTCAAAAATTATCCTGGAAAATCCGAGTGTTCGCTAATCGGTTTAAACTTGACCGAAAAATCCTCGCGCACATCTGGTTATTTTCAAGTGCACATCTACCACCGACGATTTGAATTGCTTGTGTTTTTAATTACAACTATCTGAAGCTCACTGTTCGAATAGACTCGACTAAAATCATTTCCAATTCATTTGTTTATTTAAATTTACGTTTATCTATCGCGCATACGCAGAGTTGCCACAGATCCGATGGCCATTGCTGGGCAATAACATTTGAAGAATATGTTAATTAACATTTGATCTTTCCCGTAACATAACATAATAAAAGCAGTCACAGGCTCTCTATGTTACTTAACATCAGTCTGTTTTTAGAGGCGGACGCTGTCTATTCAAATTCTCTCCTAATATTTTTATTGGGATGAAATAAGTTGCACTTTATTTAATTTCGCTTAAATAGAAATTCAAAAAGCTGACGGGTCGAATATGTTGTCTGTGTGAGTTTTCACATATATTCGTATAATCTGCGATACATTTAATTATACAACTGCAGTGGGAATGTCGTTGCAACTGCCTCAAGCAACCCTTTGATTAAATAAAATTATTATTATTTCATTAAAATATGTTTATTGTATTTGCACAAAAAATTGTTTGAGTTCTTGAACATTTGATCTTGCTTTATTTTCCGCCGAATCAAATTTTATTTATTTGTTTTAATTTGGTTTTTATTTTTTGAACAATGTATTTATTTGAATATTACTAACAGAACTTTAATCTAGACTAACACTGTTAAAATAGCATAAGTTAATGTAAAGAGCATACAAGCTAACTTTATGTACAACAACATTATGTACAAGGTTACTAATTATCAGAAACCTTCATTCTGTACCCGAGATTTGATTCCTAGAGAGGAAATCGAATGCACTTGTCAGAAGCCACACTTGTGAGCATGAAACAATGCAAGGAAGTCGTGTCAGTAATAACAATAATTGCTCGAACTAAAGCTGAGCCCTCACAAATAACAATAAATCCGTCAAATATTAGAGATAAGCATAAGAATTGAGGCGGCCCATGTTCGACATGAATGGATTCAAAGACGGGAAGTTGCCAAGAAGTGATAAAGGAGATCATCAAGCAGGCACAGGAGTTCCAAGGGAAAAGTCTGTATGAGGCAACACAAATATTATTATTAATTGTGTCTTACCTAAAATTCAAATTAAATCGTGAACAATCGACATTTCCTACTCTCCAGATCGTTTGAGCCCCCCAGGGTACATCGAGTATAAGTGTGCTTAGTTTTCCGAATATTTTTTTGATATACATAATTTAAGTGTTCTTCCAGACTAAATAAATTGTTATGTCTGAATACATTATGTCGGTTGTATGTACACTAAGTCTTCTAGCAAGTTGATCATGCATCACTGAAAAGTAGCTGGGCCATTTTTCTGTCCGAATGGCATTCGGGTATATCCTTCATGTCCGTGTTTTGTTGGAAAGAAGGTTTTTGTTTGGGTCCATCCTTTTGCTAATTCCATGTTGATGAAATATTAGCATCTTAATAATGTGAATTATCTTATTAATTGGGCATTTGTCATTTACGGGCATGCAAAGCTGTGTGTGCCGCGTTTGCTAACAGTCGATCAGCGCAGAAGCGCTAAGATTCACGAATTAAAATTCGAATTGATGCCGCATCCTCTCTACTCTCTAGGTCTTGTCCCCAGAGCCTATTATCTGTTTCCTAAACTCGAAAAATTCGCTTGGCGGTAAGAGATTTGGCAGCAATGAAGAAAGGATTGGAGCTGTTAATCAGAATTTTGAGGAGCTTGATGGCGCCTCGTTCGTTAGCGTAATACTGACGATCCGGCTGGAATTTAACATACAAGCTAGTTAAGGATAGAACTTTAGGACACCACTACAAAAGTAGACCTAGTGGCGCCAACTCGAGGTCAGGCCGGAAACTTTTCAGCAAATTGTCACCCTCCCTGTCATTGATATCCCTAAATTCTTCCAAGACTGATTCGAGCTCTTGTGTTTCCTTCTGAATTAAATCTATTTCCCTCTGCTAAGGAAGTTGTAGTTGCATAGATATGTTTTTTGTCATCTATTTCGCATTGTTTTATGATCAGGTTTCATTATAAAATCATAACCATTTAAGCTCGCTGTCTCCTTGTGATAATGGACCTCTGCCTTGGCGGCAGTGAAATAGCTCCTACCAAGTAGTAAATCGTAATCGCTTTAAAACTGGTGAATATACTAATTCTGTGGCTGGTTACTGGATAGAAATCTTTAGCTCAATTTTTGCATTTGTAGTCTTTATTGTAATTGATTCTGTTTTTTCAGGAAACTGGAGAGGCTGGTGGTGGAAAAAGTCTCCAGCTGTTTGTAAGGAACTTTCTTCTGTGTCCATACGCTTTGAATGTCCACTATTGGTTTCCCTGAACCTCTTGCTTGGTTTGGTTCGCCATGTCCTTGATTTTGGTTATTCATGAGTTGCCTTTTCATCGGGTTGCTAGCCAATCCCTGCTCGAGTCTCAGATGCATTTCTTGTCTGTCCATCTGTCCAGTTGTGGGTAGTTGGTTTGCCTATGGAAGTTAATATTTTCTGACTGACCTGTTGCTTTGAATGCCTCTCGCTATAACGATCATAGCAGTCCTTTTCTTGTGCGCCGCCATTTGTTTTCCCAAGATCATGTACAGCTTGGCTGGTAGTTCTCTCTCTATCACCTTTGTTAGTGTTATAATTAGAGCATAACGGTACAATAGCATTTGGTCACCGTTTCCTTCTAAACTTAGCTTGTTTTATGTTAGATTTATTTCCTCATTCATTGCAAAACTAACGGATGCTACTTGGAACTTTGGTGTGATGTATTTTGCCCAGAAGATCCTCGTTGGCCTCGAGAGTTTTGTATTTGCTAATCAGCCCGCTCCTCAAGGCTTCCCACGTGTTCACTCCCATTCTGTTGCGAGCAGCATCTCGATGTTGGCATCGACCTCTGCCTCACGTCTTTCGCTAGTAAGTCCACTCTCCTCACAAAACTAGCCAGTTGTCGTGTGTCGCCTTCAAAGGTCGGGATACCACATAATCCATCAGCATATCCATGTCCTCGCGGTTTAAAGCTGCCATTTTGGTATTCTTCTCTTTGTTGGGTACGTATGTTCTTTTTGCAAAGGATAACCAATTAAGAGCTCTAGAATTTGAATGTGAAGGATCTGCCCAATAAAGCAAATTTATACATACTCGATGTATGTGCATTGGGGGGCTCCAACGATTAGTTCCTTGTTTAAATTGAATTAAAAGTCACGAGTAGGAACTTTGTTTCACTTTTTTATTTGAACTATAATTTGTCACGAAAATTATTTGCATTGCCTTCTATAGACTGGTAACTTGGAACTGCCGTGCCTGCTTGAGTGATCTTCTTTTACAGGCCTGGCTTATCTTTCCTATGTCGATCATGTGTCCTCTCAATTCCTTTGCTTATCCCTAACTTTCAACGGGTTCATTGTTATTTTTTAGGGCTAACCTTTAGTCTGAGCAGTCATTTTGATGAGCTACAGGATTCCCTTGCATTGTTTCATGCTAACAAGGCTGGCTGGCTACTGGTGAGGGCGGCGGCTCACAATTGTGGCTTCTGTGCATTCGATTCCTATTCTAGGAATCAAATCTCGGGTCTGTACAGATTGAAGGTTTTTGCTTTATTGGGAACATCTTCTTCTTGGGCCATGTAACCAATGCGTAATCTTGAATATAATGATGTTATAGATAGAGTTGTTGTAGATTATAATTTGTTACTCGTTATTGTTGCAGGAGAAGACAATTTTCCCGCTCAAATATTAACGGCATCGAACAGTCCACGGCTGACATGCGACCGAACGCTGAATTGAGAAGCGATGGAAAAACGGCTAAAAACGGCTAAAAAACTAAGCGCGTGGGCCCTTGGGCCGTCCAACAGCCGTCAGCTGCGGCCGCCGCTCTCACGTGGCGCGCTCACTCGGCTGTGTTGCTGAATGGCTGAATTGAGAGAGTCGCACTGGGGGGTTGAGGATTTGAAGAGTTTGACTGCCTTTTGAAATTCAAATGCCATGTGAGCGTCGTTGGCTCGCGTCGTGTGTCGTCGTGTGCGCGTGAAATCGACGGGACATTTCGTTTTTTTCCCCGTTTTGTTTTTGTACATATATTTCGATCCAGTCGTGTATATATTGTAGTAAATTTGTAAATACGTACGTTAATTTATTTACACCAACACGAACACGAACACAACACCTGCCAAAAAGAGCAACAATTAAACAAACAGTACAACAATTTGCAACAGTAGCCAGCGCCACAACAACAAGAGCAACAAAGTGACCAGCCAATGTCATGTAACAGCCAAAAAGCCACAAAAATCATTCATTCAAAGAACGTGTGTGCTCCGTGAGTTAATTCTATATATCCACATACTCGTATGTACATATATATGTAGTGCATATGCGAGTGTGTGTCTGTCTGGAGCAGAATATTCACAGGACGACGAATTTACATAGGTTAATCAATTAAACTTAAGGTAAGTAAGTGTAAGTGTGAGTGACAGAGAGAGAAAACAAGCCCAGCAACAAAAACGAACAGCTGACGCATACACAACAAAAAAAACTCATTACCTTTCGCCTCACCCGACCCGACTCACCTCTGCTCGGCCTACCCGCCGCCAGGCCTGCCAGGCCCGCGTGGCAGCGTGCAATGCGATTCAAGGGCGATGAACTACACAACAACGGCGAGAACAGCAACAACAACAACAGCAGCACAAAAAAACGAGTCACTACGTAGAAAAAAATATGTTTATTTTTTCCTTTCTTATACGACTTTTGCGATTTATCCCGTATGGGCTTAATCACTGCCGCTATCGTTTACAGCTGTCGCCCCATCTACCACTTTGTAGTTGTAGTTGTGTGGCTTGTTGTTTTCCGCCTTGCGTTCGGTGGGCGTTCTCAGTGACGTGTTTACCGGGAACACCTTGTTTGTCATGGAAAATCACTGATTAAGCGGCCAGAGATGCCGTCTCGTCGCGGGCTTACCGATGGTGTCCTACGATGGAACCGCAGTCGGTGTTCCCTTCCCCAAGCCGTGCTCGTGCTTTGTTCTGTGCCTGGTTACACTTTACGCTGTTCTGCAATCGAAAAAAGCACACAGGCCCCGACACGCGCGCAACAGCCAAGCGCCCCAGAGACAGCAGCAGCAGCAGCAACAGCAACAGAGGCGGCGCAGCAGCATAAGTGCCAGTGGGTTGGTGACGCATGTGTACGAGGGAGACGGAGAAGGGCCCTGCTCTCCGTTCACCGCACAGATAGAGGCGCCCGTTGGCTTTTTGTTTTTGTTTGTTTGGCGCGTTTTAAAATGCGTAAATTGGGTCAATGTTGAGAGAGCGAGAGCGAGAAGGAAAACCCGTTTTTATTACACGTCCCAAGTATTTGTTTGTTTGATTAATGGAAGGGAAGGAGGTGGTTTTTGCGGGCATTCGTGAGTCGACGTACCCGCTGATTTATTTGTTGACACGCGGCGGCACGCACTTAAGCGCTGGAGCCCTGGAGTTGAAAAACTGATTAGCATCGTCTCGTTGCCGCCCCTTCAGTTATTGGCTAAGTTAATTATGACTGCTATTTTCAATCCAATTCATTTGTACTCGTACAGTCCCCAAGTCCCGGCCAGAAAGTAGCGGTGGCGGTGAGGTGGCCTTATGCAAACATTTGGGGCGCTGCTCCCATTGCCGTTATCAGTTCATAAATAAACATTCTTGTTTTTTGGGCAGGCATCAATGATGTAATTGGCGAGTGTTTAATCAGCGCATTTTACGCTTTCTGGTTCATTGATTACTGGCTTTGTTATTTCCAACTCATTCGATTGCCCCGACTTCTGGCGGTTCTTCCGCTTCGTGGCGTGAGTTATCGATAATTGTTTGCCGACCAGAGCTGCCTATTCAGCCTATTTTCGGATAATCCACAAACAGCTGGAATTGTAAACAAAAGAAATGTTGAAATGATTTACCTAAGAGAAAAACGAATCTCCTGCTAAGCGTTTGGCGATTTCGTCTTTCTTTCAGCAGTCTGATGATTTTGATGTTGCAATTAATATTAATGAAACTTTCGCATAGAATTTATGATTGGAGACTAAGCAACTTCTTGATCAGATGTTGGTAGTCTCTTATTATGTCTCAATTAATTTTCCTTTCATCGTATTTGTGGTGGTTATAGAGGTAATATCGGTCATTTATAGCGTTGGTGTGAAATCCGAATTTGCAATAAATCGAATGATCGATTGTCCTTGATGTATTTCTGTGTGTGACTTTTGGCAGAATTTTCGAGTTCGGCCCCTCTTTGTTCTCTGAGGCCAATGCACCGGCGGCTGTTGTGCCGATTTTTTAACGGACGACAACTGCGTCAACCAAAGTATTTTCACATTTTAATTGCTGAAGATGTTTCGCATGCTCACTCATTAAACTGCGAGTTTAATTGCCATTTACTGAAACGCCCACACTCTGCCAAGACAGAAGTCAGGCAGTTCAAAGAGCTCCGCACTTGGGGTCATGTTTTCCTGTTATCGATAACGCGCATCATTGTCCTTGTCCTAAGCGCGGCATCATCGGCGAGTTCGGAAAACTCTCGCGCGAGTGTCACAACAAAAGCGCAGTTTCCTTTGTGAGGAACACCCACGTTCCCTCTTCCGTATCGCCGCGCATTGTCTGAGTGTGTGGCTATCCAAGTCAATTGACAAAGTGCATTAACACCGGCATCGCCGTTTGCGTCAGCGGATGCCTGATTTCGCGTTGCCGGGCAACGCAGAACTCTTAAAATTAGCCAAGCTGTGACACACCGACACCGCAGGCAGTTCTTGGATAAATCGATTTAAATCCTCACAATCGATAAACTTCTCGTCTGCCGCCATCTTGTGCGGGAATTGATCGTCGCGGTTGAGTGCCGGAAGTTTGTAACAATTTGTTTTATTTCCCAGGCCGATTGATTTTTGTTGGAGGGGACCCTCGAGTGTCAGTCGATAAAAAAACTTGTAGAGTGGACATCTGACCTTGGCCAAATGCGTTGTTGACCTCTTTTTTCCCGCGTGTGTCTCCGAACAGCTGCGGGTTTTCACAGTTCAGCTGATGTTTTGTGCATTTATAAATGGGCAATTAAACTTATAAATTACCCCATTCATGCCCGCTAGAACAACAAATTGGAATTTTCCCCCAATTATTTATTGAAACTCGGCGACCTGAAGCAAACAAATTCATTTGATTATTCAGCCAGGCCCCTATTTCGCGCGCGCGTGTGTATACGTGTGTGTGTGCGTTCTGCGATTCATTTTTGAAAAGCAAATTGTTTACACAATTCCTCATAATTGATTGAACCATCCATCCCCAGAGAAATGATCAATGCCCGGAACTGAACTGGGCGACACAATTGAGAAGGCCTACAGCGCGGAGCGTCCGAATCAATTGATAGGGTGATTAGACCTTGTGATCAATTATTCAATACGTAATCCCCATTATTCGCAGTACCGAATTTAAATTGAAAGCGCCCACAAGTCGAGGACACCCCGTTCAATCTCAATTGGTCGGTTGGGCGGTCCACAATTATTGCTACGGAACGTTTTGGCCTTTCAATCTAACTCAATTTGTTGTCAGCGCCTTTTAATTTATTGTATTTGATGTAATTCGCGGCGCCAAGTGGTAAACAAAATATTAATACCCCCCGACAGTCAAAGCGTTTTGTTTACTCTCGGGAACATGGCTGGCAAATTACGGGGAAGAAACGATGACGTCAGAGCTTTTAATAAGTTCAATCGTATCATCGGATCATGTGGAACAGTCCTGATCCTTGACGAACCGAACCACCCAAGCACATGAATCATTCCTCCAGAATCATAGACACGTAAAAAAACATCTTCTGTTATTTGTTCGCTTCAGTTTTTCAATCTTTTCGCCTTGTATCGATTTACTGGCAGTTGTTAATCAATGGCACCCCCACCCCTTTCTCTTTGCATATGGGTTTGTGGTTTCTATAATTATCGGGAAACCAGCTGTGTTTCTCGATCGAAGAGTATAAGATTTCCGGCCCGCTAATTTTCGTTTATTTTTACTGTTTTTTGCAGAACATGCATAAGGAAAAGTTGAAGAGCACTCACAATGCAATCGAGAAGCATAAAATTAACGGAACTTCTAAAGAAAATAGTGATAAATCAGGTAAGATCGCAACCCCCAAACTATAAATGATACACAAAAAGTCCACTCGTGTCCTCTATCTTAAACGAAGCGAAAAGATAATCGCATTTCGAGTTGAATGCCATCGATAGGCAGCCACAAAGCTCCCAAAGTCAGGTAGCAGCGTCAAGGAACAACTTTGTAGAGGGAGAAGATAAGCTAAACTATTTTCGCGGCCTTGACTGATGAGCCGTATAGCAGATTAATTAAATTCAAAGATAAACCCTCCAGGTAGAGTTCTGGTGTTTTCGAGCGCTCAAGCCCTTCGATCAAATGCAACCCTGTGAAGTATGACTAACGGGGCTTTCTGAAGGTTCCAGTAATCAGGTCGTCACACTGCAGTTTCACTTTTACGAGCAGACGGGCGGCAGCGGAAATATTAATCGTGTTTCTGTCCCAAGTACAGTCACGCTTCCCATTTGCAGTTTGAACTTGATTTTGTTGTGTTTCTGGCTGATTTTAGTTCTGCTTGAAGTTGGCGGTAGCGCCGTTAATAATCAATATCTTTCTGACACGATTTAGATTGATAATTAACACCAACTAACTCGCAGAATTATGAAGAAAGCCGCACGATCCCTCCCGCAGCCCGGGAAAGGCATGTGCCGATTTCTTATCTCAGTTTACGAGCCTATCGCGGTGGCCATGATCACCAGCAGGCCGCGGGTCGGGCCGGGCCCCATTGTTTAGTTGTCAACCGGCTAACAGCTAGCCAGACATTTCAGGCCGACTGTGACAAGATCGATAATCGGTCAATGTTCCAGACAGACAGGCGGGAGGGCAAGCAGGCCCCTGGAATCGGCGGGCGCAGGCGCGGGCCGTATCCACGCGGCATTAACCAGCTTGGAGAGCATAATACCCCCGATAAGATAGTGGAGAGGTGGGAAACCTCAATTCAAACGGCCCCGCGAAAAACACGCACTTGAAAATAAAAAGCGAAAAATAAGATCACAGCTGTCTGACTGAGATATCATATTATATATTCCCTGTTTTATATAATCAATTTCAATGTCCATTTCCTTATCTTTAAGACGGCCTCTACTTTTTTATGTTGCCAGATCTTAAGTTATTTTTAAATCTGATTTTTGTAGTCCTCTGATTCTCTTGTTCAGACGGACACGTCTCTTCCGATTTCCCTGATCATTCTAACCATATTGGAGGTCATTCTAGGGATCTATGGCCACTGTAGCTGTTGGGGTATAAAAATTATAAGGGTATAAGAAGAAGGGTATAATATGATTAAAGATATAAAGGTATATTGGTATAATAAGCAGACCTTTCTATCTTCAACGTATAGATAGTTTTGGAGACTTGAATGGATCTAAGCGTAGTAATTGGCTTCAGTTTTTCTTTTCTTCTCACTTTTTTTTCTGCCAGTAATTCTAGTCCGTTTGTCAGCCGTCCGATTCGTGGAACGACTGGCAATCTGACTCCGTATTATTATTCTGATTATCAGGAAACCCAGATGGGGTCAATCAAAGCTTGACTTGGGAGGCGGTCCAATTTCCACCACATGCTCTTGGCTTTCCCAGTCGCGGTCGTATTTCTTGGTGCGACTCCTTCCATTTCCTCAGATTTTGTTCCCGAACTCTACACAAACGGCTGGAAAACACATTTTGTTTGCGCAAACGCAGGAAAATAGTTGAGGACTGCGGAAAGTTTAAGCCCGATTAATTACAGGTTTCAATTACTGTTTTTTATGAAAGTGTATGAGCTTCTAATATCCTAGAGGAGCTGGGAGCAGACTGCTTTCAGGAAGGATGAGCGCTTGCTTTCAATTCAACTTCCCTTATTAAGTCAAAAATTTGATGCTCCGCGTTTTCCCCTTCTCAACTTCTCCGAAAACGCTTCTGTTCCACGTGCCCTGACATTGTCCCATTTGTGATGCGATCCTAACTAAACCCCTCACTCTCTCGCTTGCAGTTAGCTTACTTAAGAAGGATGACAGCAAGGAGTACGACCTCGTGCCGCCAGACGGCGGCTGGGGATGGCTGGTCCTGTTCGGATCGATGATGGTCAACATATTGATACCGGGGACGATCAAGAGTTTCGGGGTTCTGTTCATTGAATTCCAGGAGGCTTTCGATGTCTCCCAGACGAAGGCGGCCTGGATTCCGGCCTTGTGCTACTTTCTGTATAGCTCATTGGGTGAGTTTCGCTGCACCCCCCTGGCATGAAAGTATGAGACTTTAAACCCTTTTAATTGCAGGACCTGTGTCAAGTATTTTGTCGGTTAAGTATTCCTACCGCACGGTGACCCTGCTGGGCGGTGCGTCCGCCTCGCTGGGCATGATACTCTCGTTCTGGGCCTCCTCCCTCCAGTACTTGTATATAAGGTGAGTCCAGATCCCCGGCCTGAAGACTGATCCTAATGTGTGCTTTCTTCCAGCTACGGGGTCCTGGTGGGCATTGGGGCTGGTCTTTCCTTCCCGCCCACCGTCTACATTGTGACTTCGTATTTCGTGAAGCTGCGTGGCCTGGCCAACGGCCTGTGCATTTCGGGCAGTGCCCTGGGCTCGATCATCTTGCCGCCGGTGCTGGGCTGGCTGCTCGAGACCTACGGCTACCGAGGATCCTGCCTGATCATGGGCGGCATCACGCTGAATGTGTTTGTGGCCGCCCTCTTCTACGAGCCCGTCGAGCAGCACATGGTGCGGGTGCCGCGCGCCAACCAGGCCCTCGAGGACATACCCGAGGAGGAGGACGTGGGCATAGTGATGAAGTTCGAGAACGTGGACGAGACCACGCCCAGCGAGGTGGGCGCCAACGCTGGCGAGAAGCAGCTGCTGCCCTACAACTCGCCGCCCTCCCCGCTCTACCTGGACGGCGGTGAGGAGGACGACAAACAGCAGTTCGTGCGCAGCGCCTCGGCCGCGGTTGTCCAGAGCTACACCAAGCCCGGCGACGAGTTCCAGCCGCATTCACGCACCAGGAAGATCAGCACACCCGTGCGGCTACCCCAGAGGAACCAGACCTTCACTCCCGGACAGCTGAACTCGCAGACGTCGCTTTATGCGGTGCCCGAGGCTGGGCGGTCCAGCAACAAGCTCACCCTGCGGAATACCTCGCGCACACGCTTGGCCAAGCGCTCGCCTTCGACGAGCAGTTTTTTGTACATCAGCACTCCGTATCACGGCAGCACGTTGTCCTTCCAGCCGAAGGAGTTCTCCTCCCACATGTCGTTGCGCTCAGTGGGCACCGCGGCCGGGGCGGGAGCCAGCGATCCGCCGCTGAATGAGACGAAAGCCGGTGGACTGGACAAGACAGGAGAAACCAAGGACCAGGGCTCCGGACGCTCGAAATTCTTCGATCTGGGCCTGTTCTGTGATCCCATCTACTTGGTCATACTGATCTCGAACTCCACGAATGCCATCAGCTACACAAACTTCATCATTCTGCTGCCCGCCTTCGGCCTGGCCCTGGGCTTTGACAAAACTCTCTCCGTCTACCTGCTGTCGGTGGTCTCGGCCACGGACCTCATAGGGCGCATTGGGGGCTCTGCCCTCTCGGACATGGGCTTCATACCGAAGACCTGGTACTTCGTGGGCGGACTGACCATATCCGGATTCTCGCTGGCCGTGCTGCCCTTCGCCCAGACCTACTCGTCGGTGTGCTTCTGGTGCGCCCTGTTCGGCCTGGCCTCGGGCATGTATGTGGGCATCACGGCCGTCATAATGGCCGACATGTTGGGCACGGAGCGGCTGACCTCGTCGTATGGCATCAGTCTGTTCGTCAACGGGATTCTTCAGCTGGTGGGCCCGCCGCTGTGCAATTACTGGGCCGAGACGGTCCAGGACCACAACCCGCTCTTCCACACCCTCGGACTGACGCTGCTCGCCGGCGCCAGCCTGTGGTGCTTTATGCCCTTCTTGCAGCGCCGCAAAGCCAAAGAGGAGGAGAAGCTCGCGCAAATCGACGAGGAGGCCGTGGCGGAGTACTAGCCTCCTGCTGCCTGCCTGCCACGGTCCCCCAGGCGTTTCACCGACGTACAACTAGTTTTTTAGCTTTCAAATTCGTACAAACTTGGGGGCAGATATGTGGGTAGTCTGGGTTGGGATTGAGGGGGTTTTATGGTTTCGTAGAGGAGAGGAGAGGGGAGGGCCGAGTGCAGGGGCTCTCGGTTGTTTAGCGAATAGAAATAAAAATTGTTGTTTTTGTTTCTTCTTCCATTCAGCTTTTCTTTTGCTACCTGTTAAGTCCCGCAGACAAGAAAACAAATTAACAAATTGTATTGATTAACATTGTTTACTTAATGTCAAATTATTTGTAGCCGTAAGAGTCCGAAGCAACGCCAGATCGTAGTCAGTAGCTAAAGAATCAATCAAATATTTTTTGTATAAACTCAACTCCGCTGACGAGAGAAAGCAAATGAAACAAAGAACGCAATCACTTTAACTCAAAGTGAACCTCAAACCAACCGCATTTCTTCTTTCCTTCAACCCTTCCACCAGCCTCTGAACTAACGGTAGACCGACCTGCGCTGAGCGCCTGCGCACTGTGCGCTCTTCGGAGAACCGGCAAGGAAGATCTCTCGCTGTGGGATAGGAGGTACAACTCGGAGAGGTTTCGCTTCCCTCAAACCAATCGCATTTATCCTTTCCCAAACCTTCAACCAGATTTGAACTAACGGTAGATCAACCTGCGCTGCGCGTGCGCACTCATCGGAGAACCGGCAAGGACGACCTCGCGAGAGAATTCGTTTCATCCAAGAAAATTTTGGGCCGTTTCACTTGGTCTCGTTTATTGTCGCAGGGACGACGCAGCAACTAAATTGACATGCATAATACAATATGTCGATATAAATATGTTGTAGTTTGTGGTTAAAGGGTAGCAATGATTATTTTGGTTTCATGAATCCCTTGGCGCGCAGGAAGCGTACAATGAAGGGCGCCGAGCCGAGGGTGATGCTGATCCTGGCCGGCGCGAAGACCTTGTGCACGGCGTAGGCCACCACGAAGGTGCTGCCGGTGGCCACCTTCTCGGCAATGGCTGAGGCGGGAATGCCAAGGAACTCCATCACGGGCATAACGTTTATTCCACTGCGGAAAAGAAGAACCGAAATAAGTAAAAAAAAGCCGAAACCGAAACCCCGCGCCGTGGTTGTTAGTGGCAGGCCCATGCAATGAAATGATGGGTTAGTCTTACTTGGAGACCAGCACGTAGAAGCCACCCAGCGAGATGAGCGACAGGCCCACATGGAAGACCACAATGGTGCTGCCGTACTCCTTAAAGGCCCGCTTCAGTTGTTCCTTCTTGCTGATGGCCGCTGGGGGCACCTGGGCAGCTGTGGCCGAGGCCGAGGCCGGTGTCGGGGTAGAGGTCGGCTGCGGGGTGGGCGCTGGTGGCGGAGTTGGTGTCGGTGCTTGCGTACTGAAACGACGCGCCCAGCCTGCGGGGCCAGAATATTGTGAGTGAGGCGAGCCAAAGGGCGCATGCGCTCGCAGCGCAACAAGTTGGAAAGCAGAGGCAGGCAAACGAGCACGCGGCAGGCAGGCAGACAGGCAAACATAAACGTTACGAACCTTTGTCGTTGGCCTGAGGCAGGATGGCATTTTGGTCGTAACTCATCCAGCCAGCACGGGTGCTGTCCCTTAGCGCCCGGTAATGGGAGCTGTGCAGGTTATGGTACTGTGGCGTGGTGATGGCCGTGGCACGCAAGTAGACCAAGGTGGCATCAGTGGGCAGGCCCAGGTAGCCTTCCTCGCGCCTTACAGAGTTCAGATTGACCACGCCAAAGCAGTCGTACGATTGCACGTGAGGATCTTGTGCACTGGCCGCCTGGTCGGCTATGAAGCTGTTATCAGTGGTCACGTCAATCGCGGAAACGGGGGCTTGGGCCGAGACTACGGTGGCGGAGATGTCGCGGGCCCGTTGGGGGGAGAAGCGCCTGGTCTCAGCGGAATCGACATTGATCGGCAGGGGCAATGGAGCGGCCGCTACATAGTTCTGGACCCTGGCGCTTGTGTGAATAGCTATATGGGCGGGGCACACAGAAGCATTATTTATAAAAATATACTACGAATTCGTGATATACCGGCAGCTGGCCGTTAATGCGCAGTTTTGCCCACAAAGTTCAAATTCCATCTGGCCTGTTTTATTATTTGAATACGTGTGTAGAAATGTATAGGGCCTCTTTTTGGTGCTGATTAAGCCAATAAACGGCCCTAATGGATTTGAACTTGGTGACCTTTAAAGTCGCCAAGAATCGTGTACTTTCTGTTCGTAACGATGACAATGTAGAGTTTTTTTGTGTATTTTGGTTACCTGAATATTTCACAACATTTTGGAGGCCTCGGGCTGAGGCGCACTTTAAGGCGGAATTTATCAACATTTCTTATGCTCTGTTTGACTCTGACTGCTCCGAATTAGTGTTTTTATTTATTTTTATGTTCCCCCACACACGCACACACCAATCACAACAAGACCAGAGTTGTCGTTTCTCCGTTTGCTTGAAATATTATATACGCAAAATGGGAAGATTGCTATAATGTCCAGCCCAAAAATCCCAAAAAAAAAAAAAAAAATCGAAACGTCGCTTTTTGGGCTTATTTAAAGCTCCACTTTTAAATATAAATCCAGGGCAGCCACCTAAAATTAATAAAATGAAAAATGTACGCGGAAACCAAACAACGGTTGAATATTTTAAACAAAAACTAATTAATAGTTTATGTTCAAATTTTAAATAAAAAAAACAGTTTCTTAATCGCCAATCGTCATTTCTCAATTGATTCACTTTTGGGAAAACGGCAGCTTTGGAAATTTAGCGAACGGTTGCATTTCGATTTCGGCAACACCATTGCCAAAATCGATAGCAGTCGATAGCTCGAAATACAACCCTAGTTGATAAACAAAACATTTATATGAAGTGACGCATTTGTGTGCTATAGTTGCTAGTTAACAAAGAAATAAATTGCATTTAATGCGCCTACATGCAATGCGCAACAGCCCCGCGGTGCATTGAAACTAGTGCCGAAGAAAAGGGTAGTGGGGGAGAGCCCGAATCCGAGGAACAACGAGTGTGATTATGTGTGTGTGGCTGGCTAAAGAGCTGGCGGGGCGTACGGAAGCGCCAAGATGTAATTCGCGTTAAATTTATCCCTCCTGGAACAACGACCCGCAAACCAAACAATAAAAATTATTACTCGCCTGCAGGCTAAATATAGTGGCCGCCTCCACAACAAACACAAGAACAATACAACAACCAAATCCAACTACAATCACAACATTGGCGGCGATTAATACCAAGGCAGCTACTACCACCACCACCGGCGACCACCACACCAACAACAAGAGCTCTAACTGTAAATTGTGCGCGCGTGTGTGTGTGTGTGTGTTTATGTGTGTGTATATAGAAAGTGCGCACGTCAGGCGTTGGTCGTCGTCGAGTCATGTCCAGAATTGCATTGACCAGTTTAACCCACACCCACACAAGCGGCAACAGTAACAGCGACACTCGCACCGGTACGCTCACCCATCTCATGGAGCGCGAGCACACCCAGACGTCAGCCACAATAGCAACTGGCGGCGGTGGCGGTGGCAGTGGCGGCAGCGGGAATGGCTTCATTTCCGATGGAGCCGAGCGGCTCCGGCGCCAGGGCAGCCGCCTGCAAAACTCCCGTTTCGCCTGTCTACGCTGCTGCGGCGGCTTTCTCACCTACCTGGCGCGACTGCGCAATACTCCCGAGGAGCTGGAGCAAAGCTACAAATCCAAAGAGATTGATCGATTTCTGGAGAAAGAGAAGCACACATTTCGACGGCAGGTAAGATGCTTTCGGTTTCCCTCAGCCCAGGCGGTTGGTCAGCTGAACGCTTGGTTTAATTTAAAAATTAGCATTCTATTTACACTCGCGCACGACCCACACACAGACACATCCGGTTGTCCATGGAGCCCGCATGAGTCGTCCGCCAGCCGAAAATTTTCACTTTCTTGCCCTCGCATTGTTGCTGTGCGCAGGGCTTGGCCTTTATGGCCGCTGCTGTTGGCTTTATCATTTAGTCAATCAAGCCAAATTACTTCAACAAAGGGCACTCAATTCGAATTCGAGCCAAGGCTTTTCCTTTTCGCACACGTCCAGCCCCATCCCACCCAAAGCCACTTAAGATCCGCCTTGAATTTCCAATTTGCTCTGCAGGTCAAACTACTGCTTCTGGGAGCCGGCGAGTCGGGCAAATCAACTTTTCTGAAACAGATGCGCATCATTCACGGCATCAACTTCGAGGCCGAGCTGCTGCGCGAGTACCAACATGTGATATACCAGAATGTAATAAGGGGTAAGATTGCTGGCTCTTGCAATCGCGCAGAAGTGCTTTTCTAATCCGTCTCTCTTGGGTGGTTCGCAGGTATGCAGGTTCTTCTGGACGCGCGGGAGAAGCTGGATATTCCTTGGGGCGGAGACGATCGCGAGCAGGACGCTAACAATGCCAAATTGATGGAGTGCAATGCCTTGGAGGCAGCCACGTTCATTGAGTACGCGCCGCTCGTCCGTCGCCTGTGGCAGGACCGGGGCATTAGGCGGGCCTACGAACGGCGTCGCGAGTTCCAAATTGTAAGCCACCACCACCACAATTTGCTCGTTGGCTCCAGTACACGGTGTTTTCAATGAAACCTTCGTCTTTTGCAGAGCGACTCGGTTAGCTATTTTCTAGACGAAATCGAAAGGCTCGCCAAACCGGATTACGTGCCAACGCACAAAGACATCTTGCACTGCCGCAAGGCCACGAAAGGGGTCTCCGAGTTTTGCGTGAGGGTGCAGGTGAGCGGGCGCGTGCGGTTTTCAAATGCTGTCCACCAACTCTCATATTGATTCTCTTTCCAGAACATTCCATTTGTCTTTGTCGACGTGGGCGGCCAGCGCACGCAACGCCAGAAGTGGACCAGGTGCTTCGATTCGTCCGTAACATCGATAATATTCCTTGTCTCCAGCTCTGAATTTGACCAAGTGTTGGCCGAGGACAGGTGAGTTATCGGCCGATGAACCTACAGCGAGCACAGGTCATCCGGCAATTTAAATGTTGCTTGTCGTAAAGGAAACTGAATTTCACAATTTGGGCGAAATGGGATCGCAACTAAAAGGAGAACACCAATGAAAATGTGAATGCTCCGAGTTCCCGAGCAAGACAACCGGAGAAGCCGAATCCTTCTTATTTTAAATTCAGCTCTATGCTTGCCCGGGGATTTTTGTATGTGTTTCACACGAGAAAGGACTTCAGTAGGAGCTCAGTTCAGGAGTAAATAGACTGTCAGTCTTAACTTTAAGCAGAGCAGTGAGGGTTTTGGTTGCTCCGCTCTCGCTCCGGAGAAACCTCTGACTAAGCCTCAAGTTCCTGGAGGAGACATGCAATCAGTTCTTTATGCTCAGAGTCGATAGGAAGAAAATCGCACAAGCTTAAAAATCCCTTTGCATAGAAACTTTCTGGGGATTATCTATTCCTGCTTTTCATGGTTTCAAGAGGCGGTGAGTCATTTGCCGAGTTTTCTTTTGTTTACACGACAAATTATCTCGTAACATTTGAGATTATTAATTTCAAGTTCGAGTTCATCGAAACTTCTGATTTCCGTGCAAATATTTAAATATTTGCTGGATGATTAGCGGCTCCGGTCGTTCGGCGTTGGTTTCTTTTTGTTCTTAAGCAAGACAAGTGAAATCTGCACTCAAACGATATTTGAAAATACCGATGAGCTCCTTGTAAACAAAGTTTTGGCGAAACCAGAAAATTACTGTGAACCACAGGAGCTCGGAGTACGACGATTATAAACTACGATATAAAAATACCGTTATTAATCAGCTCTAACGGTTATTTCAACTTTGGATTAAATCCTCAATTCCATTTTGGCTTCGGTTTTAATTGAGAAAATGGATTATTAGGAATTCTTTTCTACTCTTTATCATATATCACTACGACATTTTTAATATTCACGCGAAATTACAAATTTTTAGATATTCGTTTCGTCAATTTTTAGTACCAACCGTCCGAGTCTGCGATTGGCTTTGTAATTTTTATAATAACGCTATTTAATATAAAAATATACCATATTCTAATTTCATGTAGAAGCGATTTCCGAAATTCATATTCATTTGAATAAATCGCTTCAAACGATTATGATTCGATATTGCGATAGATCTAAATTTCGATTAAGGTTGCGGTTTTTAAAAATGTATCGGCTCTATCGGTTTTTCTTTCATTCGCTTTTCTCATCGGCCAAATCAAAATGAACTTAAATTTGGGAAAAACAATCATATCCTCGCGGCAGGAGTGACACTGAGGACCGAGCGAGGAGCAGTCTTTTATATTATATCTGCTGTATTGTCTAATTTTGATTTGTTTGTTTTCTTTGCGATGGCAGGAAGACGAACCGTTTGGAGGAATCGAGAAACATTTTTGATACGATCGTCAATAACCAGACTTTCAAAGGCATATCAATAATTTTATTTCTGAACAAGACCGACTTGCTTGAGCAAAAAGTACGCAATCCAGAGACTGATATAAGCTGGTACTATCCTCAGTTCAAGGGCAACTCCCACTCGCTAGCGGACGTGCAGAAGTTCATTCTCGAGATGTTTTTGTCCGTGCGCAGGAGCAATAGTACTAGCCGCATTTACTTCCACTTCACCACTGCCATAGACACGAGCAGCATGAGTGTGGTCTTCAATTCGGTGAAGGACACGATCCTGCAGAGGAATCTGAACGCCCTGATGCTGCAGTAGACACGCGGCTTCTCCAGGGCAAGCGTTTTATATCGAAAGCTTTTAGAGTAATTTACACACGCTCTCACACACACACACACACACACGCAGACATAAATGTACGAATGAAATGATGAAAGTGCCAGTTGCGGGAACGAAAGAAAGCCCGGGGGACCAATCGATTGTTGTTAATATTATTATTTTATTTTATTATTTCTATTATTAGATGCTTGTAAAACCATGTATTTTCATAAATCTGTACATATATTATTATATAAATTATATGTGTTTGTGTATATAAAAAACAAAAGAAAAACGGGGAGTGCTTTCTTTTCGCTTTTCAAAGAAAAACTCCCCCAGCCAATAACCAACAATATACTACGAATCTGAAGAAGCCTCAACGCAAGGTATGAGGATCAAAATAACAATAAAAAATATAAAATACATAAATAACCAATGGCTATTCACTTTGATTTTGGGGAAGCAGAATTCGCAAAATATGCGTTTCAATCAGCTGACGGCACCAGTAAAATCAAAGTTGATTGAAAGACAACGCAATGCGCAAAGTAATCGAGTGAAAAGTAATCGGAAGAGCCTTGCGAACTATTGAATTATCGGTTTGGTTGATTGAAAGGTTAAAAAATCAGCTGCGTTCAGCGCAGTATGGTGATTGAAAGAATTTATCAATGAATCAGTCAAAGGTGATTGAAAGCAACAGAACAGTTGACGAACAGTTAGGTTGATTGAATAAGATTGCAGTCCCGGCAAATTGAAAGCTTGTTTCAATGAGGCGGCAATTGAAGCATCGTCAGTTCAACTGAGCAATAAAAAGGAGCAAAGTTTAGCCAATAAAACGTTTGGCAAATAAATAAAAGAGAAATTTTTGTAAATTTTTAAATTTTATTTTCTATTTTCGTGTGTGGTTTCTGGAATGTCGTAAAATCGCCTTAATGTATATAAAAAATATAACAAATTGGTATAAATATAAAATATACAATAAATACTTTCTTTTTATAAATAAAGCGCCACTAGTTAAAGGATAAATGTGCATTGCATATTGCGATTGCGATTTGCATTTCCGTGCTGTCGCGAAGACCATTTAAAATCATAGAAAACCCCGAATCCCGATTTGTGATGTGAAAACTAAAATCGCCGTCCTATGTCCTTAATGAACAATAAATACTACTACGTATTTTAAAAACTACGCATGAGAACTTCCATTGGTTTAACACAAGTTGATTTTTTGTTTTTAGCATCCATAGTCATTAAGTTTGGTATGATGAGAGGGGGGAGCACTGCTCTTTAGCCAGCCTGACTGGGGTTGGCGGGACTTCCGCTGGCATTGGCGGAGTTGGTCAGGCCGCTGCAACAGTTGCTCTGGGCGGCCTTGGCACTGAGACTGGCCAGCCCAATGGAGCTGCCTTCGGATTGGCGTTGGGCGGCCGCCTGGGCAGCAGAGCCGTCTTTGCTGCGAGCCTGGTCTATAAGCTCGGCGGCAATCTCGTAGAAGAGGCGCTCCACGTTCTCGGCCTCCTTGGCGGAGGTTTCCAGGAAGTACATGTCATGTTGTTTGGCAAACTCCTCGCCGATTTGCGTGGGAATCTCGCGGTCGTCCCGGTCGGTTTTGTTACCTACGAGTATCTTGAGGACTCCCTTGGAGTTGGCGTACTCCTGGATTTCCCTAAGCCAGTCGGGCAAGCAGTCAAATGTCGGCTGACAGCTGATGTCGTAGACGAGGATAAGCGCGTGAGCGGATCTGTAGTAGCTCTGGGTGATGGATCGGAAGCGCTCCTGGCCAGCAGTGTCCCAGATTTGTAATTTAATTTTCTCACCCTCCACCTCCACAGTTTTAATCATGAAGTCAACTCCGATTGTAGCTCCTTGCCCCGGGGGAAAGAGGCCCTGGGTGAAGCGCCGCACCAGGCAGGTCTTGCCGACGCCTGCATTTCCCACAAGCACAATCTTGAACAGGAATTTATAGTCCTCCATGTGGCCGAAAAAACTGCAAACACACAATAAATTCACTTTTAAAATGAGTGCCTATGCATGATTCGGACACACCTTAGCCAGCGACGCGTAACGCAGCGTTGGCAATGGGGCCGGGCCGAAGGGATGGCTTTGGGGTGCGTTTACATTTGGAAGCAGCTTACGCCATCGCAGGGCCCAGGCCCCCATATGTTAGCGCCGCTAGAGCCCTTGAGGACGCGAATATTGTAAAAGCTCCCCCTCATCATACCTGTAGGTCTTCTTCTTCCAGGATCAGTCTAAAATTCCTTAACTGGTGCTTGCGAGGGCTGTTTGTTGTGGTCGCTGTGGTTGGCACTGCTGCAATGGAGTGTGTTGGTTGGAAGGGATTGTGTTGGGGTGATCATCGGCGACAGGACCAGTTATTTGTGTAGAAGGGACAACTAATCCGAGGACAATTGCATTGTTTGTTTTTATTTTCGTGAACACTGGCACACACACACACACACACATTTATATATACATAAGCCCAGAAGAAATTCAAAATTTGGGTCTGGCAGCATTATAGGACATGGGCGCCCGATTCTTGAAAGTGTGGCAACACGACTTTAAAATTTCCCATACAACTAGCAACCATTTTTTAATATTTTGATATTTTTAAGGACATACGAAAATACAGTATTTGAATATTAGATTTTAGGAGTGTGCAAAAGAAATCAAGCTTTAGTTTCATCCCGGTCATATTAGCCAGAGCTGTCGCCTCTCGGATTATTGAATTCCCAAATGGTGTTGTTGGATTGTATTTGCATAAATACTCAATTTAAAATATGAAATAAAATATGTATTTTCAGTAATTAAATATGTTTTTGTCGATTTCGAGCTGCGCTTATTAATTTTTATGTGCTGAGGATGACAGCCCTAGGGCGAAATGACAACCCTGGAAATGTGTATGTGTGTGCTTGACGCGTGTTGGAAAACACTCGAAGCAAGTCGCAAGTTCACAGGCAGTCGTGAGGAAAATTTGTTAAGCACAGCAAGTAAAACAAACACAAAAAAAATAGTTTGTGAGTGAGTTTCAGTTGGCGGTGAACGTATAAACAACATCAGAATTGATTTTCCACCCAAGGCCTTAGCGAAAAGAAACAACTAACTAAGCAGCCACTACACAAGGAGAGCGGAGCGTGCTGAAAATTTCAACATGGCTGAGGACTTTGATATGATCGAAGCCATGCTCGATGCGCCATATAACAAAAAAGTAAGTGTGCGAAAGGGTAAAAAGTAATTACTATAACTACAATAAGCAATGGTTTGTACATATTTCCCCAATCAATACGGAAAACAGTATATTTATGTATTTTATATGTTTTTTCAACATAGAAAACCTCAGCGCCGAACGCACACACACACAAACACGCCACACACAAGCGCGCGTTCAAACTTGTGCGTGTGGTGGTGCTTGCATACGAAGTTGTGGGTGATGTGGGCGGGCGGCTGATTTGGAATCGATTTTCAGCCTATTTTTTTATGTTGTTGTATTTGTTGTCGATAAAATTGGCATTCAGTGGGGACTGAAGCGAATCTAATGCTGGTGCAGCGGCCTGCATTATTTTGGCTGTCTAAATTTGATCACCCACACCTCTACTACCCACACACACACACACGCACACGACCAGCTGAACTATATTTCGATTACTGCGCGTTCAGATGTTGTAGGCAGACAAATGGTTACGATTTCCTTGTACTCACTGTGTTTTTGGTTTGTGTGTAACTGCGTTGGACACCTCCAGAGGAGTTTGTGGTCCTTGTGAATGTAAATGAATGATTTCTCGAATCACCCTTCCCCATGTGACGAAGTCCTTGGAACAACGAATAGACAGACTAGGAGTCGGTTTTTATCTCTCTCTCTCCTTTCTCTTGCTCTCTCTTCCCGCCCTCCTTGTGTCTTGATTCATAAAATATACGAAACAAAAAACCCAATCAATAAAAAATATCAAAAACCACCTTGAATCGAAACAAAAAAGCGAGAATAATTCTTAAGGGTGAAATGTCTTTGCAGAAATCGTATAAGCCTAATATTGTTGCTAGTGATTGTTTTGGTCATTCTAAACACAAAAACCTGGAGACCATTTGGTAAGTTTTGAATGTGCCAACGACTACGAAACGAAAAAAAAACAAAAGAAAAGAAAAACATAAGAAATAAAAGGCATTTGATTTCTCGTATAATTTGATTTTCTTTTTAAAATGCAATTCGTTTTTACCACCTACTACTACTACTGTTGCTGTTGTTTGTTGTAAATCAATGAAAACTGAACGTGCACTAAATTTCAGATAAACTCTACCTCCCTTGTCTGGGGCTGCAGGCAGCACAACTCTCACTCACAGACAGAAAGAAAGTCTCACAGTCCACTTGTCTACTTGTTGTGTGTCAGGAGATGCTCAGCTCAATCAGTTCTCTCGAGTCCGAGTTTGAGCTCAAAATTAAGCAGAACAGAATGACCACAAAAGAAATACGAGTACATAAAGAAATCGAGAAAACAAAAATGTAATAAGAAAACTTTTAGCACTTTATATCAACATTATATCAACTTCTAAAAATATATATATATGTGTACATATAGACAGACCCCCGGTTACCGACCGACCGATGTGGTGTGGTGCCTACCTGCCCAGGTTCATCCTCTCCAACTGTTTCTCTGTTATTAGTCAAACCGACCACCTACCATCACTATCAGCCAACCAACCACTGAACCACTCAACCACTAGCCATCGCTAAGACATAAAGCCAAAAAAGTACAAAAAAAGAAAAGAGTTACAACCAAACCAAATTGCATATGTGTGGAGGCAGAGACATTTCGCCGTGGTTAACCCTAAACGAAGATGTGTGTGTTTTATCTTAAATTCTTTAAATTATTCTACTCTTTGTTTTAATATACATATTATATCTTTAGAGTAGTCGTTAATTCCCGGGCAATCGGTCGATGGATCGCAAAATCAATTTTCGATAGACCGATTAATCGTGTTCACTTCTTGATCAGCTGCAACCCTGCATACGCATGTGTGTGCCATCAGCACACATATGTATGTATGTGTGTCTGCTGCATTGCGATTATTCTTACTGCTCCGATTATTGTTATTTTGACTCTGCTCCTGTTTGACGATGGTCTGCACGGGATCATGGTTGACTTAAGCATTTCTATTTCTATATACTTGCAGATACCAAAAATTTAACTAATTTACTTTGATTTGCTTTCTCTTATTTAAAAAAACCGAAAATATAAAATCGAACCGAAATAATGAATATACAAATCAACGAAACGAAAACCCCACAACGCTTACCAAAAACGTTGTAATCTCAAACAAAAAACCATTAAACATGTCCACTTGTATGTATGTAAATTATTGCTTGCGACTACTTCCTCCCATGTCCACCCACAAAAAAAAAAAAAAACAAAAAAAAACCTATCTGTAGAGTGGCGTCGGCGGTGGACAGCACCGGCGGATCAGTGGCGGCGGCAACGATCACAAAGACGAAGAGGGGCGTCTAAACGAGAACGGCGGAGATTCCGAGCAGCCACGGACAGCCAACGGCGGCAACAGTAAGAAGCGTAATAAGGCATCTCGGTAAGTGGGAGCTCCTTCAAGCCGAATATTCCCATTCTGACCAATTTTTCGTTTTTTCCCAGAAGCCGTTCCGGGTCCAGGGAGCCGAATCAGCGCCGGTCGAAAGATCGCGAGAGGGAAAGGGAGCGAGACCGCGGCAATGAGAAGAGCAACCGCGACAGGGAGAAAGATCGCGATCGCCAACGCGACCGGGACCACAACCGCGACGGTGGCAAGCGCAGTGGCCCAGACGGGGAGCGCGACAGACCGCGCCGCAGTCGTTCCCGCGAAGAGCGAGGCGGCCCTGGTGCAGACGATCGCGAGCGCCGCTTGCGTAGTCGCGAGCGCGACAGACCCGCCCGAGATCGGCGTGGTGAAAGCCGCACTGGCCCCCACGCAGAGCGCAGGCGTAGCCGGTCGCGTGACAAGCGCCGCCGCAGCCGCTCCCGCGAGCGAAAGCGCACCAGTCCCATCCGTGAGCGCAGACGCAGTCGCTCCCGCTCCAAGGACAGGGGGTGAGTTGACCCCACGCTCTTTCACTTATCCATTTGTAATGTCTCCATCTGTTCGCCTAGGAGTCGCCGTCGCAGCAGCTACTCCCCTCGCCAGTACAGAAGGGGCCGCACGCCACCCAACGGCCTGGGTGACCGCACCCCACCCACTGAGCTAAGCCCAGAAGAGCGCGATGCCCGCACAGTGTTCTGCATTCAACTGTCGCAGCGGGTCCGCGCCCGGGACCTCGAGGAGTTCTTCTCCAGCGTGGGCAAGGTGCGAGATGTTCGCCTGATCACGTGCAACAAGACGAAGCGCTTCAAGGGCATTGCCTACATCGAGTTCGAGGACCCGGAGTCGGTGGCCTTGGCCCTGGGTTTGTCCGGCCAACGGCTGCTGGGCGTGCCCATCATGGTGCAGCACACCCAGGCTGAGAAGAACCGGCTGCAGAACGTGGCGCCCACCTTCACGCCCAAGAACCACACAGGACCCATGCGGCTGTACGTGGGCTCCCTGCACTTCAACATCACCGAGGAAATGCTGAGGGGGATCTTTGAACCGTTCGGCAAGATCGATGCCATCCAGCTGATTATGGACAACGAGACCGGACGCTCCAAGGGCTACGGCTTCATCACGGTAAGCAGCTGGCCGAATGCAAGCGAAACTGTGTAATGTCAAGTCCATTTCTTTGTGCAGTATCACAATGCCGACGATGCCAAGAAGGCCCTGGAACAACTGAACGGATTCGAGCTGGCTGGGCGGCCCATGAAGGTGGGCAATGTAACCGAACGCTTGGACATGAACACCACTTCCCTGGACACCGACGAGATGGACCGCAGCGGCATTGACCTGGGCGCCACTGGCCGTCTACAGCTGATGTTCAAGCTGGCCGAGGGCGCCGGCCTAGCCGTGCCGCAGGCTGCGGCCAATGCCCTGCTGGCCACAGCCCCCCAGCCGGCCCCGGTGCAGCAGCCCCAGCAGACACCGTCGATTGCCACCCAGTGCTTCATACTGTCCAACATGTTCGATCCGCGGACTGAGACCAACCCCACCTGGGACGCGGAGATCCGGGACGATGTGCTGGAGGAGTGCGCCAAGCATGGCGGAGTCCTGCATATTCACGTGGACACTGTGTCCGTGACTGGGACCGTGTATGTGAAATGCCCGAGCACCACGACTGCTGTGCTGGCGGTGAACGCCTTGCATGGACGCTGGTTTGCCGGGCGGGTGATTACGGCTGCCTATGTGCCGTTGATAAACTACCACTCGATGTTCCCGGATGCGATTGGGGCGGTGAATCTTGTGGCCTCGACGCGCAAGAATGATTAGGAGAGGGAGCTGGATGAAGCCATTCTACATGCATATAATACGTATATGGTATATGAACACTATTGTTATTCGTTATTTTGGTCCTTTTGTAATTTTTCTTAACACTTTTCAAAGACATAGGGAGGCAGAATTTTTTGGTTTACACATAGAGGACAGATAATGATTAGGCATTCGCATTCCTAACGCGCCAGATGGTCGGCCACATATTTGATCAAGAAATTGAAATTGACTTATTCACAAGTTTGGTTTTGTGATTTTAATTTTAAAGATTGAAAGAACGCATAATATACACAAAGCCTTCAACGTTTAATCTGCTAATGTAAAATGCTCTTTTAAACACATCCTTTTGTAGAATCAACGGTTTAAAACGAAAATATAAGCATTTTAACAGAATTTAAACCACCACAATAAATTGTTATTCAAGAGGGAATACAATTCATTTGAATTTCGCGCCTTAGCTACCGATCCACGTCGCAGCGCGTGTCTATCGATGCCAACAGATAGCGATTATTATGTAACCAGGGAGGCATTAAAAGGTATCGATAGAGGTATCGATTAGTCTGTAGCTGCATCGCTTGGTCGTCGCGAGAAAATTGGTCGCTCGGAAATTTAATAATTGAACAATTTATTTAGCGTTGAACTAAACATACGCATCACCAAAACAGCATAAATTTTATTCCTTAACAAAACGCAATAAATTAACTCGCGCCCAGTCTTCATCGCCCGCATACAAACCAGTTCTTTAGTCGCCATCGCATGTGAAAGCAACGGCAGCGTGAAGAATGGCAAACACAACCACAGAGGCAAATGTAGGTACTCCTGTCACGGCCGCGCTAAAACAACAACAAAAATACACCTATGACCCGCGTCTATTACACAAAAACTGCTAGCTTGTGAGGAAAATTCGATAATGTCCGCGGCTGGTGTGCTGGCCTCTCTGGCTCACTGATTTAAGGTTAAATTGAATTTGCTTGTTTGGCCTTATATATGAAACATGAGACTGGAAAAGTGTACACTTTCCTGGCCAAAAACGAAACAGTTTTGTAATCTGCACACACACACATGAGGAGCGATTATTGCACCATTAAGTCACACACACACACACACACGCATACAACAGCAAAGCAGAGGTAGCTCTGCTCTGCCTGCGCCCACGCACAACTCCCGTTTCTTTTCTTTTTGACCTCCCTCACTCTGCGCCCAACGCAGACAGCTGATTCATGTGTGCGGAAAACGTAAGAAAATGAAGTCAAATGGATTCCTCGCCGTGCAAACTGCAAGTTGCGAACTTGGTGACTCTGCCAGCAGAAGCTGTACTTATATAAGCGCACCGCAAATTGTTTGCGACCGCGTGCGTGAGTGTGTGCGTGCAACAGAAACACAAATGAGTGTGAAAATAGCCGCCACAAACAACGCCCCTACCCCTTCCCCAACAACAGAGTGACTTCAACAAATTAGTGTTTGCCTGCATGTGTGTGTGTGAGTGATTTGTTTTGGCAGACTTCCCTGCGGTTCGTTCTGCGGCGACTTCCAAATTAATTTTAGAGCATTATGCCATCCATTGACTTTGGGCTGACAATGCCGCGCTTGGCCCACAGGGCGACCGAGAAAATTCAAGTGAAAAATGCGTGAGTCCTCTGTATGCGCTTGTGTGTGTGCGCGCCAACTGTTCTACATGGACAGCTGACGTCGTCGCCGAACGGTAAAAGTGCGCTGTCCGCTGTCATTCACCATTTCAGTTGTTGTTATTTTCGTGTGCGTGTGTGCATGTGTGCGTGTGTCTATATGCAAATTTTCCGTTTGTTTTATTTTTATCGAAATTGTGTTACGCAACCCTCGTTGCCCGCCACCGATGGCCCTGCGCCACTGCATTTTGAACTTGCCGATAAACAGCAATCGACGCCCGCTGCCCGCGCTCTTATCGCCTTTGATTTAGGATCCTCTGGCAGCAGCCACGCAAATAAATCCAATTTCTTTTCATTTGTCCGACTGCCTGACCGTGAGTGGGGGCCATTGCCTCTCCTTTCCCAGACGCGGCTTTTCGCACGTACAACTTTGTGGCGACTCGTTCAGCATCTCCCGCGGGTGCCAATTGCAGTAATCGATCTTTTATCGACTTCCCAAGCGACGCGCCTGTTCAGATCACCCGGGCGAGTTAAACAATTGAATCATTAATTTCGTAAAGCCCCTTTGACGGTTACTAATATTTTTTGTCATCGGTTGCGGCTTCGACTTTATCAGGCTTTTGCCGTTTTCACGATAACCACCCTAAATGAAATCAGCCCCAGGCAGCGGGCCTAAAGTTCGTCTTGTCTGGGCCTTGATTAGTTTCATGTGAGCGGCAACGGCAATTGGCCGCCAACAAGACGGGCAAATAACCGCGTTTTTTGACATTTCTATAAAAACCGCAGAAATGCCTTGAGTAAACAACAATTAGCCCTGATCGGTGTGTCTGTAATTCACAGTTTATCTTCTAACAATCGGCCAGCAGCAGAGCTGGTGAGCGGGAACTGCAACCACACCGACGATCACAGCGAGCGGGACGAGCTCCGAACTCTTTTATGCTCTCGACAACTCTGGGGCCGAATGGCGGCCCAACGGCTCTCAGTGCCTCCGCGCAGGCGACGCTTAGCAAGCATCTGCCTCGGCTTCAGTCCAAGCGGCTCCTGCAACAGACGACGAACTCGGCGACGGCGGCTGCCAGACCTCAGACGGCCGATGCCGGCTGCTTAACGGGTAAGGACTTGGAGTTTGACAAGGAATTTCCCCCTCTAACCTGTGACCTCTCAGATGTGTGCAGCAGTGAGAATTTGCCGGAAGTGGAAATATTTTCGTTGCTCGAGGAGCAAATACCCAAGTACAAGGTTCGGAATGATTTCCTCACCGACTTTTCGGGGTACGCCAACGAGGATTGGTTCGTGCCCGCCCCGGCCCTGCCCATACCGGCGGAGGGTCTTGGGCTGACCAAGGAGCAGACCAGGGAGTGCCTAAATTATTTCCGTGAGTACCCACTGTATAGTTGATGGGGTCTGGGGCTGGATGGGTTTTGAAATTTGTTTGCGTCAAATTTGTTGACAGATTTGTGAATTTTTTGGCAGGGCCTTGAAGAAGCGATTTTGCCATTTGTTTCGCTTTTGCCGCACGCAATATATTGTTTTTTATCTATTTTAAATTGGCGGCGCAAATTTCTTTTACGCAAAGAGAAAGCCGAATTACTTGGAACTTGGGCCAACCGGATGCGAAATGCTCTGCAAATGGCTTGGGGAATGTTCTTAGGGAGACCAATGATAAAGAGTATTTGGCCGTCGCTTGTTTGCTTGCGCGTGACATCAACTCGGGCATGTGACAAATATTTTTTATGCGTTCTAAAAAAAGTGGAATTTGTGTGCGAATTTTGGCAAATATTTTGGTTTATTATTTGCCTCATGCCGACATACACATTTACAATTATGCAACATGTAATTCAAGAACTCGCGGCGGTGGGCAGAGAGTGGTAAAAAAATTTTTGAGGATTTTTTTGAAAGTTCCTCGGAAAGCCGCGTAGGTGCGTTTCGCAACACTTGTTGCTAATCCAGTGTGGGAAAACGACACATGTATCGATGCCTGAGTGAATCACCAAGCAGCCCTGTGTTGAAATCGATACCTTTAGCGATAGCGACATCGATAAGTCTGCGCGCACTGCTCGCCGGGCAGCTTTCATTCCGCGTGTGTGGCGTTTTCAAAACGAACGGCAATAAGAGCCGCGCCAAGTCCAAGTGCCAAATGAAATCTCGGTAATATTTATAAATAAATTATTAAGGCACCAGTGGTTGTAAAATAAACAAAAGCAAATACGTGTAATGTGTAGTGTTCCAAATATGCGCTCGTTAGTAGTTAAACTATTCGCTGTTTATTAATTTTGAGCCGTGTTGTTGTTGCTGCCGCTGTTGCTGTTGGCTGTGCAAATATTCAGCTGAATCAGCCGGAACAGTTGGAATTTCTCCAATATCGTGTGCCGTCGTCATACAACTAAAAGTTTATTTTTAGGACATCCAGCGTACATGGCCCGACGCAGCAACAAATAATGAGAAATGTTGCGTGTATGTGTGCCTGCCCTGGCCGTGGCCGCTTTGTAAATAAGAAGAAAATTTGTTATTCGCGCCCGCGCGCGTGTGTGTGTGTTTGTGACGAAAGGGCGCGGATGTATTAGATCAGCGTAGGGAAAGGAGGCGGCCGGCCGCCTCATCCAATTTGTGCTCATTAATTATGGCCTTGTCGAGAAGTTGAATGCGACGGGATAGTGATTATATAAATCGTCTTTCCATGCGCGTTGTTCTTCGCCGTTCGTCAATTGATAAACGCGGTGCTGTTGGTTTGCGCGTTCGCGTTCAGCTGATAAGCAGGCGGCTATTTTGTTTGGGGTCATTTGTTTATTGTGTAATCTCAGGCACGCACACAGACTTGGCGTTTACCGTTCTTTTCGTCTCTCTCTCTCCCTCGCATTCGGATGGAGACTTAATCTGTCGAAAATCATGTGTGTGTTTATCGATAAACCGGCAGATGTAATGATCGCGGCTGCCGGCAGTGTGGTGGGTGGGGGAAGAACTAACCGTTACACAAACTGCTATTCATTTCCCCAGTTTTGTTCTCTTTTGAGGCCACGGTCCGGATTCGGACCGAGGAGCGGGAATTTATGTCGGAAAGCCGATTACCCGAGACCGGGCGCCGCCACTTGAGCGCGGCGCATTGCGTCATCGACTTGCAGCTGAAATAACTGCTGTCGCCCCACCCCTCCGGCGACCGCTGGCCAAATGTGTGTAATGGTGGTTTTCATTTTCTTTGTTTTCTGTGTCACTGGCCTATCGCCGAGGACGTTCACCTGCCGCGGCGACATCATCTCACATTATGGCCTAATTATTTCAAGTGGTCTTGTATTTCGATTTTCCCCCATCCAACGGGAGTTCGTTTTCGCCCGATTTGTTGAATAATTAATCAAAGCCGCTTAAATTCGGCTAATTGGCTATTTGTTGTGGGGTAAAAAGCCCCGGTTATTGTGAAAGCTGCAAGCAACTTTTCACATTTCTTTCAGTTCATTTGACAGAAATGGCTCCCAATTTGCAGACAGCGTTGCCAGACAGTTTTCAACAAACCGTGCAGCTCAAATCCCAGAGAAGCCAGTGGAACTCCTTCAAAAATTCCCAATACCCTTGCCATTTGTAAGTGCAAGCAAATTTGCCCACTTTTCCCTGCACTCGATGGCGGTCATTCAGCCGGCAGTGGGCAGGCTCCGATCATCCCAAGTTTCCCCATCACCTTTCCGTTTGTTTTCCAAACGCCAGCTAATTTGTAAACTAGTCTCGGCTTCCCCGCCTGGCAGTGCGCAGGGTTGCACTGGGAGCCCACCTGCGGGCTGTCGAGTGGGCTTATCTGGAGTTTTCATTATCACGTTCGAAAGCAAATAAGCCAGTACACAACTCATTTCTTAGCTTGTATGGGATGTCAGTTTACTTCCACACAACCGGCCAAACTAACCCCGCACACTCAAGCGGCCATCGGACTTTCCGATCGCTGGAAACTGCAGCAGCAGCGGCGGCGACTTAAGCTTCTCGGTTTGTGCAGTTGAACGCGAACAATGCAGAGGCCAAAATGCCCCACACTCAAGCCAACAGCGACCACAACAGTGCCGAAACTAGTGTCCTAAGGATCAGCAACAACCTGAAAACCCAGCCACGCCCACACCAGTCCTTTCTGCAGCACGTCAAGCTGGTGGCCGCCACCCTAACCATACCCGAGGAAGAGGAGGAACCAACGCCCGTGAGTGCCGCCCCCAAGCCCGATGATGACTACCAGCAGGACTTTGCCGCCGGCATTGTGGGCCGCAACAGCCTCAACAGCAGCTTCAGCCAGCAGAGCCCCGCGGGCAGCTGCCCCCCGACCATCAACCCAAGGCCATCGAACAGCAGTCGAAACTTTGCCAACACCTACAAAATGCTGGGCCAGCAGCTGGAGGCCAACTGCCACAGAGCAGTGACCAGACTGCAGCGGCTCGGCGGCGGTGAGCTGGAGTCCAGCGAGCCGGACAGCCTGCAGAGCTCCTTGGAGGCCTGCGCCTCAATGTCGGACATTGTGAATGACCGGGTGCGGCCGCCCAGCCGCCTGGAACTCGAGCTGGAGTCGGTGGATCGCCTGCGTTGCATTATCAGGCGGATGAAGGACAAGCCGCGGGTGGAGTGCGGCCCCTCGTCGGTCTCGGCTTCCATGCTGGCCCTGCTGCACGACTTTGCGGCCAAGGCCCGGCAAACGGGCGGCCCAGTCAGTGACCCGGGGGCGCCGTCGCCGCCGGACTTTGAGCTCCCCGCGGACCTGCTGGAGGCCGGCAACTCCTGGGAGATAATGTACTACGCCTCGAAGAACGTTGATGGCCAGAACTGCCTGAGAGTCGTGCGCAGCCTGCTGGCTAATAGAGGTAAGCGAGCTGTTCCGGCGATGGTTTGACGGTTGTGGTGTCTTTTGATTCCGTATCTTATCGGTGCCTTATAATGGGAACTTTCTGAATTAATCTATTCGCAATTACGAAGTGCCCGAGGTGAGCTGGTCGACGTGTTTGCCGGCGCGCCTCCCCAGGGATCCTGGGAGTTGCCTTGTTCGCATCCCGAATTAACCAAAAACCTTTTAGACTCGCACTTGTTTTCTTAGTTGGTGTGAAATTCGCAGTCATTAGAGCCTCGCATGGTCTGTGGGTTTGCGTATTTAGCACCGAACTATTAATGATCCCCGGGCTTTGATGGATGGCCGTGCACATGATCTCATCTAGCGAAGGCACTCGAAACGTTGCTGATAAGCCAAGCCAAGTTGGTTTTTTGTGGTCACTTTAATTGCTTTTGGCCCCGAACGCGAACGTCACTTGACTTTCCATTTACAAAGACTGTTTATCGGGCTTTACAGGCAAAGCTCTTAAATGACCAGCTGTCTCGTTTTGTTATTCGTGTGCGCGGTGATAGAACTTGGAATTTGTTGCCGTGTTTGTGGGTTAGGTACCTGAGTTTTCTGGGTAAGTCCGGGGTTTTTCCCGGGTACCCGGAAAATAGGGAGATTTTCATGAATAAGACTTAGGGACGAGGGCGTGAAGCTGCCGGGGCGACCCGGCAGGACCGCAATTTATTTACCTGAACTTCCCTAGTAAAATGAGAAATTCGAATCTTGTCGAGTGCGCGCCAAAGCGGCAGTTTGTTTTGGTATGGCAACGCTGTGTTCACTTTTCACCACTTGCTCGAGTGGATGTGGTGGATTTGATAAGCAAACAAAAACTTAAAACCAGAAAATCACAAAAAAAGCAGGCAGCTCTTTATATTTTTAAAACTGAATTGCCAATTTTCATTTTTTATTTTCAAACACACATTTCATAAACACATCGAAAATCCGATATTTCGATTCTAAAGAACCCAGTTACTATCGATAACCGCCATCGATTGCTGTCCAGCTCTGGCTGCGAATATTCGACCGAAAATGTGAGCAAAAATTACACAACAATAAAAGCACAAATAGCGAAATAAATTTTCAATGCAGTGAAACAAACTAACGCGTGTAATGCGCGCTGAGTAAATCGTGACATAAACTTAGAAACTTAAGAAAGTCGCAGTGCAAAAAGCGCATAAGAAATTGCACAGGGAAGCTATCCACGGCCCCCTCCCTTTTAGCTAGCCAAGATACATTCGACTCAGATGCGTGCGCGTGTGTGTGTGTGTGCTTGGCCTCAGTAGTAGTGGTGAATTCGGACTCCGCTTAGCCGTCACGAGTTTGGAGCGCGCCAGCATTTCTATCTAGACTCGTTTCACCTTTGGACGGCGGCCAGCCAGTCATCCGCGTTGTTTCTTTCGTAAAGTGGAAGCAGATTAAGCCCAAAGCAAAGAATTACCCAAGTGGATTTCTGTCTGTGACACATGTGAGTTGAGTTGTATCTTTCTCCGACCCTGAAATAATTCACCAACCAGATGGAATTATATGCCAGGCATTTCCCTTTCTCTGCCTCTTCTTCTTATTCGTGCAATACTCTCAGTGTGCATGCATGTGTGTGTGTGTATGTTCCTTGGATTTAAATTTGAGCTGCGCTCATTGCTAAAAATACACACAGACACACGCACACACACATACAGGCAATCGAAGGTCTCGTTTGAAAAATTTAAAACCATTCCAAATAAATGAATGAACAACAAAGCCACGGCAAGCCCTCTACGTGCGAGAGCGAGAGAGAGAGAGAGACTAGCCGAGAGAGCACCGTTAAGGGTGGTTCAAAGTGAGAGCCCAAGAGAGCCGCTCTCAAAATTTGAAGCCTGCCGAAACGGCATTTTGTCCGCCACCCCGAACGCCTGCCGCAGTTTCTCCTCCGACTTTGAAGCATTCGCATTAATTCTGCCAAAGATTCTGTTATTCGATTGTTGCTGTCGGTTCTGTTGCGATTGTTGCGGTTCAACGGCAAAGTGCATTGGGAGGGGGGGGAGAAAGCAGAATCCGCCATTCGGCAGGCCGCCAGCACCAACACCAAGGCAGTTTGGTTGGGTGTTCGCCTTGAGAATGTGAAAGACCCTTTAATAAAAATTACATAATCTTTGAATAGAAATTACATAGAATTGCAAGAAATTGAGAATTCAAATTAAATTAGACTAATGAGAGCAATGCAAGTGGCTCGGCGGCAGTGAGACAAAAACAAGGAGACATTTTCTTTCGCTGCCATGACGCACGTAAACAATGAGAGAGAGGCGGCGCCAGGAGCAACGACGGCAGCCGACGTCATGCCGACTGAGCCCCCATCCCAGCTGACTGCGCCGCTGGCAACGGCGGCCACTTGTGATCGATTTTTAGCCGGTGAAGGCGGCTGCAGCGGCGATGGTGCAACAACGCCAAGTGGGCTGGAAGGCTTTTCCTTTGCCGAGTGCAGAAATCAAGCCGCGCCAAATTTGGAGTGGGAGCTCCAAAACGATTTTTGTATTATCGACGACGAACTTGAGTACGAGGATGAACTGGCATCGCCGGCGACGCCGGGCTACGAATTTACGGGCATTGCAGCCGAGGACGTTGCCACCGGCGGACTAACCACCGATTCGATTCCCACGCTCATGCAAAACGAGCAATTGCTGATGGAAGGTAGATTATCCGTTATCGTCTATCGGTCCCCAAATATGTGAATCGCAATACGATAAATTGTTGATGGAAAGTCGCTTATCAGTTATCGTCTATCGATCCCCAAATATGTGAATCTCAATACGATAAATTGTTGATGGAAAGTCGCTTATCAGTTATTGTCTATCGATAACTAAAAATGGCAATTGGGGGGAATGGACTGTGGGAGTGAAGAGTTTAAGCGGTTGCCTGTGGTTCCTGCAACTAATCAAGTTTTGTTTTCTTGTTGCAGTTTTATGCGGAAATCGTGTTAGCCAAATGACTCGAGCGTACGATGACATTGAAGCCGTGACGCGATTGCTAGAGGAGAAAGAGAAGGACTTGGAGTTGACTGTGCAGATCGGCAAGGAGCTGCTGACCCAGAACAATGCGCTCGAGGCCCGCGTAAGTGACTTAGAAGGCGACCTGAAAGCAGCCAACGATGACCGAGCTCAGCTGGTCCACGAGTTGCACAAGAAAAACGAACTGATTGCGGTCCTCACCAACGATTCCGACGATGGCACAGATGCAGGTAGCCCCGCCGCCTTACAATCCCAATGAACATCAAATATTAATCCTTAAATTCCCAGATACTCCGACAATGTCGAAGTCCATCACGCTGGACCTGCTCCAGAAAAAGGTGAACAGCCTGATGGACGAGAACAAGTCGCTGAAGACCGAGGCCACCCAGCTGGCCGACAAGACCGACGAGGTGGAGGAGCACGAACGCCAGCTAATGGCGGACATCAGCGCCCAGCTAAACGACGCCAACTCGCAGTATGACAACCTCAGCCTGGAGTTGGAGCGCCAGCGCGAGGAGAACCGCCTCCAGCACGAACAGATTGTCAGCCTCACAGCTCGCTTGGCAGAGGCCGAGATGCGCCTCCACCAACTCACCCAAGACAACGACGAGCACCTCTCCCTGCTGCACATAACCAAGGAAAACCAAAACGCCCTGGCCCTCGAACTGGTGGAGTTCAAGCAGCGCTACGAGGAGGTCCTGGCGCTCCTCCACTCAGCCCAAGATCAATTGAAGCAGCAGCGCAAGCGCTCTCAGCCCCAAGCACGCAGCTCCTTCCTCGGCGGACTGGGTGGGGTCAGTGGAGTCGGTCTCTTCCACCCAGAGTCCCTGCAGTCCGAGCTCATGGAGTCCTCCATGTACTCAGAGAACAGTCTCGACTCCGGCATATCAGGTGACACCCAACGCTCTGACCGCATCAGCCGCATGATGTCCCAGCTGCCGGGCATGGCCGGAGCAGGCGGCAACATCTACGGCAGCGCCCCCGGCTTCGGAATGGTCCCGCCCTACAAGCGGGTTTTCGATACCGTGCGGGCTGCCGGCAAGGCCGGCAACTTCATGGACAGCGGCAACGTGTCCATGTCCCAGCTGGGAGCCATGTCGATGAGCAGCGCCTCCGGGCCGCGCATGGCTTCTATGGCGTATCCAGCAGGCTCCTACTACCGCGGCAGCAGCGGCGGCAGTGGTCAGTCCCTGGGCCTCAAGACCCTCTCCCAAGAAAGCCTGAACACGCAATCAGATGACGGCTACCCGGCCCAGCCATCGGGTGTGCCGGGAGCTCCAGGGGCCAAGGAGTTGGAGGCAGCGCTGAAGCGACTTACGCCAGCTGAGGTACTCGCCCGCCGGGCCATGCTCTCCTACGCTCCCGCCGGCACCTACAACTACGACGAACCCCAGGGCCAGCACCGGCTGAGTGGGGCAGGAGCAGCCGCCGCAGCGGCAGCAGGAGTCCGCACTCCCGACAGCATTATGTCCACGGGCTCATCCTCCTCGGCGTCTCTGACGCACCAGTGGCGTCTTCCAGAGAAACTGCAGATCGTCAAGCCCATGGAGGGATCCCAGACACTTCAACACTGGTCGCGCCTGGCCACGCCCACCCTGAGCGGTCTGCTGGACGAGCGGCCGGGAGTCACGATTCGCGGTGGACGCGGTCTCGACGAGCTTGGCATGCACGTCTACACCCTCTCCGACGTGGAGGAGGACATCAGCGAGGATCTGCCCGGCAAGCAGTTCGAGACCCAAGGCTGCACCTACACCTACACAACCAGCGTGGTGATGCATCCCGACGACGGCTTTGTGAACGACTTGTCCTTCCTCTCACAGTCGCAGATGTCCTCGCGCATGGCCTCCACCTCGACCTCCAGGCAGCCCAGGTGAGTAGAGAGAAGATTCACCTTGCCGCACGGTGGTGACCTTTGCGGTGCTTCCTTTGCTTCCAGTTGCCCGGCCACTCCACGCGCCGGGTTGTCGCGCAAGAACTCCTGCTCGACGTTCTCAGTGAACCTGGGCCTGGCCTCGATGCTGAACGAGCGCGGCATCAAGGCGGTCACCCCCAGTGCCCTTAACACGCCCGCCGGCCCCAACTACTCGCCGACGGTGACGCCCTGCAACAGCCCCGAGGGCTCGCCCCCTCGAGCCCAATCCCCAGAGCCCATCTTCGGCCTGCTCTCCTCCGGGGCGGATCTGATCCGGCGCAAGCTGGTGGGCGTGGACCTGCAACAGCAAAGGACCCTCGCCAAGCAGCAACAGCAGCAGCAGAAGGTCATCCTCTCCCGTCTGGAGCGACGGGCGCTGCGCTCCCTAAAACTGGTGGAGAAGGTCGAGAGCATTGGCTTGGAGAATATCATCACCAACCACAGCGGCCTGGGCGCCGGCATAGCCAACCGCAGCAGCTCCCCCCTCTCCCAGCTGAGCAGCGCGAGCGGCAGCCTGAAGAGCCTCCACACCAGCACGAACAGTATCGTCGACGACCTCCACTTCGATCGCGCACAAATCAAGGGCGTGCTCCATCGCGGGCTCAACTCGCCCACGCCCGCCCAGTCGGCGACGGGTGGGGCCTCGCAGCCGCCCTCCATGGGCAGCAGCACCACCAGCGCCTACCACAGCGACGACAGTGACGATCAGGGAATTGTGCTCAAAGTGAAGAAGCCGCCGCCGAAGAAGGCGTCCTCAGCGGCAGCGGCTGTGCCACCCACTTCCGGTGCGGCGGGCCAGACGGCCAGCGAGCTGCGGCTGAAGCAGATGCAGCGGCAAAAGTCCCGCAGAAACCTCAAGAACGGCCTGGCCGCCCAGCGTCCTGATCTGGGCACCATAGCCGGCGCCAGCAGTGGCGGGGGGCGGGTTCGCCCTGATCTCGGCAAGGTGTCAGCGGACGGGGCGGCGGCCGCGGTTAGCAGCAGCAACGACTCCAAGTCCCCAGCGGCCGCCACCCAAAGCATCACGCAATCGTTTGTGGGATCGGTGAGCTCGCTGCTCTTTGGCCGCAAAGGCGGTTGGCTGTAAACGAAGACGACGACGACGACGTCACATCACGGTTACTTTTGTTTCCTAGGCGCGTTTAGGTTCACACACACACACACACACTTTGGGCCGTACCATACACACACACACACACACGCTTAAATATACGATATATATTTTTTGTATTTAACGCAAGCGGAAAGGTGCCACTTTAAATTTAAGTTGCGGTGCTGCACCAACTTAGGTCGCGTATGTTTGTAGCTGTGATTTGTACATAGAATCCTAGTAAAATCTTTTAATTTAGTAGCCGATTGTGGTCGCCACCGAGGCCAGTTCATTGCTCTGCGTGTGTGTGTGTGTGAAGTTCTCTGGGGTGAACCCCCGATTTGTATTTATTTTCGGTGCTCTCTCCCCGCGGACAGAGGTCCTGTACTCGGTCGGCTATAGCGGATCTATAGCTTGTGCAATCGAGTGCGATTATTGCAGCGCCCCAAGGACGAGGGGGTGTGGAGGCGGGGGGAGAATACCCAGCACTCCCAGGCAGCAATTTATTTTGTATTATTTTTAATTTTGTTTAAGCTTTCGCAGGGAATAAAAGCCACACGTATTTTGTTTCTATTGCTAACCGACCGTGCGAGACCCTAAAGGAGTGTGGGGATATCAGTTCTCGGGGGTGGGGTCGGCCAAAATCAAGTCGAAAACTCTATCAAATTGTGAATGGAAAGCAAAAGTTATTAGTTGTAAATTCTTATTTATACAAATACGAAAATATAGTATATATTTATTTATATATGGACAAAATAAAGAGAACATCGTTAATTTTACTTCGACTTTCGATACTTCACTCCCTCCACTCCGAAGAACCTCGAAATCGGTCGGAGTCTTAGGGGGGGAGATTACGGAGCTACCTAAAAAAGGATAAGCAGACCGAATTTAAAGACCCAAAAGGGAATTGATATTTTTAAGGGCTTAGTTTTTAGCGAATTTCCTACATTCCTCTCCCGCTTCCGGCTTAGGTTAGCCGCTCTGCGGTCTACAGAACTTGGAATTATAAAAGCTATATAAATTTTGTGTTGTTTTAATTCCCAATCGCGCTCAGAGAATCTCCAAAGCAACCCTGGGAATCCCTTTTCGCTTGTTTCATGATTGTCGACGTTGGCGCTTTGTGTCCAAAGTTTTGTCTTACGTAAATGCAAAATTCGATGCATAAACGAGAAAGTCCGACGCCAGGAAACTTCGGTTGCTTCGAATTTGTCAAGTCCTCGAAGACGTTCCTGCAATAGAGGGGGAGCAGGCTAGAGCTCTGTGGTAGCCACGCCCCAGTACTTCCGCATGCGGGTCTCGTGCTCGACGTAATCGTCCTCGTCGCCGTCCTCCTCGTCCAGGATATTCCGCTCCCGGGTGACGGCAAAGTCGTACTCCAGATTATAGGGCAGCAGGCGCTGCAGAGAGCCAAAGTAAGCAGCATGGGGGCCGCCCCCCAACTTAGCATAGCCAGAGGACCCCGTAGGATCCTGACGCTTCCCATCCACTAAATTGTATCCATAAGCAGGCGACTGGCTGGGCTGGAAGGACCGCGCACTGCCGAAGTGCTTCGACAGAAAAGACAACTGTTGACTGCCCTGCGGCAGCTGGTGGCTGGAGGAGATCGTCGGATTCGCCGACTGGTAGGCCCCGAACTGGTGGGGCTGCTGCGGGGAGGAGAACCCCTGCAGCTGGGGGGTGCTGCTCGAGATGAACTTGTTGGTGACGCTCTTCATAAGGTTCGACTTAAAGTCGTAGCGGTCGGTGGAGGGCTGGCTGGGTGGGGGGCGCTGCTTAGTAAAGGACTTGGAAATGGTGTTAAGTTCCTTGTCGAACAGCAGCTGGGTGTTCTGCTCCAGCATGTACTCCCAGCACTTGAACTGCTCCTCGGACAGCACGGACTCTGTCTCGTCGAGCATCTCCAGCTGCTGTTCCTCCTGCAGGACGCGGGCATGGGCCAGGATGAACTCGTCGTTGCCGCTGCCCCCACTAGACAAGGGCTCCTTCAGCAGCTGGTCGCTCTGCCCGCTGGGCGAGGAGCGCCCTGCCAGCGGGTCCCGCTCGAAGGCCCGGTGCCGGCAGGCGTTGCTCCGATCGCAGCAGGTCCGCTTGCAGACACTGGTGGGCAGCGCGGCAGTGGGCTTCTTGCGCACGCTCTGCTTGAGCTCGCGGATGAGATGGTCCACGTCAGTGCCCACGTGCCGGAAGCGCACTACCACGATGCTGAGCGCGGCGGTGGCGCCAAAGCTTTGGGCAATGTCCTGCAGACGCTTGGCCGCCAGTAGAGGGTTCTCTTCCTTGCGGATCTCGCGCGCCGCCCGGCCTATGTCCATGACGGCCCAGAGGTGCGTGTTCCCCAGGACCAAGTACTCGTCGTCGTTGCTGAGCGTCACCTCCACAAGCTCAGGGTCGGGCAGGGCGTGGGTACTGCCGTTCTCACCGATGCTGGTCTCGGGCACAGTGAGACGCAGGTTGCTGGTGCGGCGCACCAGGTAGGCATCCAACCGCCCGGTGCTGGCCACCCGCAGGGCGAATCGCTTGCTCTTCAACGGCCTCACCCTGGACGGGGCCCGGGTTAGATGAACCAACTGCCAGAGATCCCAAAATCGTTACACAAACAGATCTCTGAAGCGGGGGGAGCACTCACCATGGCACTGCGGACGCAGCCGCATTGCTTCTGGGCGGCCAGCAGCGTGTACTTCATGTAGTCCCCGGGCGCCGACTCCTTGACGGTTTGCTCCTGCTGCAGGAGGTGGGGTACCACCTGGGCCATGGTCTGGGCCGTTTTCGCATGGCCCTCGGTGGCCTCGAACATCCCGAAGAGCGCATCGTCGACGCTTCGAAGCTGGGGCAGGCGGATTTGGCTGATCAGCAGCTTACGGTGGTCGCCGGCGGTTTCGGCAAACCCCAGGGCCCAGGGCGGTGATTTGGCTGGGCGAGGGGGGGCCGCCTCGCGCCCTCGCCGGGCGTTGGTAGGCAGGGTCGAGCGGTTCTTGCCCGACACATCCACCAGGCTCCACTGGCGCTGGCTCTGCGTCTGGCACACCTTCAACTGCTGCTCGTCCACCTGCAGCTGCACGTTGCCCGACAGATCCAAGGACTTGAGAGTGCGCGGCACCAGGCTCACCAGGTTCACCCGGTCCAGGTAGTTGTAGGCCAGGTCCAGGACCCGGAGCTTCTTCAGCTTGGCCAGCTGGGGTGCGGCCAGAAGCAAGTTCGAGTGCACCCTGAGGACCTGCAACTCCTCCAGCATGGCCAGCTCCTCCGGCAGCCGCTGCAGCATGTTCCCCGACAGGATTAGCTCCTCCAAGTGCGGCCAGTTGCGAATGCAGTCCGCCGGCAGCACCCCGAGGCGGTTGTACGCCAGCTGCAGGGCCCTCAGCTGGCCCGCGTGGATCAGCGCCTCGAAGATCGTGTCATTCAGCTGGTTGCTGGCCAGCGAGAAGCTCTCCAGGGCTGCCGTGGTGTTCTGCTCGTAGCGCGGCAGGGTGGCCAGCTTGTTGCAGGACACGTTCAGCGAGCGTAGTTGGGCGTGGGTGACCCCGAAGAAGTTCTCCGGCAGCCGCTGCAGCTCGTTGCTCTGCAGCTCGAGCTTGGTGAGATGCTGGAGTTGCTCTGGCAGGCTGTCCAAGTGCTGCAGCAGATTGTACGCCAGGTTCAAGGTGCGCAGCTTGGCAACCCTGAAGTTGCGGAATAGAGCCGTTACGTTCTTCAGTTGGTTGTGGGCGGCCGTCAGCGTTGCCAGACTGGTGCACGCGCCCAGCCATCCGGGCAGCTCGCGAATGCAGTTGTGGGAGACATCGACGTGGGTGAGTTTCAGAGGCAGCGGACTGACTTTCAGGCTGTGCAGGCCTGTGAAGTCAAACGAAGAACACATTAGGTGGAATAATAAGACAGGCAAGGGAACCACGTACAGTTGTGGGCGGCCAGGAGGGTGTGCAGGTTGCTGCCGTTTATGATCAGCTCGGAGAGTTTGTTGCGATTGCAGCGCAGCGACTCGAGTTGGGCCAACGAACTTAGGTCCAATACCTCCATTTCGTTTTCGCACACCTCCAATTGGGTTAAGTACTGGCGAGGAAGAAGACGGCAAGTAAATTACACAATTAAAAGCAAAGCAACGGAAACAATTAGCGCACAGTGGGTCCCCAGCTGCTTTTGAGGTGTCAAAATCAAATCTAAGTCAACCGAAGTGGTTGAGATTACAAATTACAGGAAACCGTCGGCACAAACGCTTTTCAGGAGATCCGTGGGCTGCTTTTTTTCTTGACGTGAAACGTAATTTTACAAGAATAATACAAATTTGCGTGCTATTTAAAATGAAAACGATCTTTCATTCCTCCACTTCCTTGCGTTCAATTTATTTAGTTGAAATAATTGATGAACGATCTGTTTCTAAGAATTGATTCACAGAGTTCTAACTGTTTTAGCCCGACAACGCTTTAAGATTAAACTTTGAATCAAGATTTTTTATGGAAACTAAAAAAACAATTATTGCTTAAAGAAATGTTTAAAGCTTTAAATAAAATCTCTTGCAAATTCGTATACTCGTATTCATATTCGCAAGATCGGCAATGTAATAATATTTTTGGCCTGGATTTGCAATGAGTGAATATAATTTCCTAAAAGACTCACGAGTCTGGCAACTCGAATACCGTTTTTTGCAGTGCAAAAGTGTTTAAGAGTCCCACTGTGCGCCGGCCGCGCTAGAATGCAGCCAACTTGAAAATCTTAGCCAACCCTCACTCACGTTCGACTTACATTGTAGTTGCCTATCAAAATGCTGCCGCACAATTGATTCCCCCTCAGGCTGAGCTTCTTGAGCGGCGGACTTGGGCTCGATCTGCGGGCAGCGGCCTTGCCGTCCGTGGCCGCTTCCGGAGGATGCGGCTGCAAATCGTTGCTGGCGCCATCTATGGTACAAATCGAGGACCGCTCGACGGGCGGCTCGCGGGCATTCGCACTCGCTGAGTGGCCGTCCTCCGCCGCCTTGCCGGCCTTGAGTTTCAGCTTCGACTTGTAAATAAGATCGCTTGATTTTTTCGTTGCTTTCAACATGTTGCGTCTATGCTCTTGCACCACCAACACCAGAGTGCCAACTGTGGATAAGTTACACGCCCACCGTCGCCACCACTTCCATCCACTTCACTTGGCTATGCATGAATGCACACGCTCCGAGGTCCGAGCTGTGATCCTAATCGAGCAACTGGAGAACTCAACTAGGGGACTCGGCTTTCGTCAAATTCAAGAGATAGTGTTTGTTAATGAAATTAATTTATATGAACTTATGCAATTTCCTTAATTTTCCAATTAGCGAAAACCGATGTCGTGGACCCCTTCGGTTGGTAATTCTTGAACCACACGGCCCGAACGCACAAACAAAACTAAAGTCTTGGATGGCAGAGTTACGGGCCGAAAGACAAAACAGTTACGCCTCAGAGCGCGCAACATTCGCCGCTCCTCTGCATGGAAATACAGCGCCCCCCTTCGTTCATTTGTGTGTTTCTTTCTGTGTGCATATTGATATGTCGAATACTTGCCGGTGTGTGTGTGTGTGTGTGTGTGTGTGAACATCTCAATATCGCCCACAAACACACACCTGTTGCCCCAACCAATCTTGGCCATGCCCATGGAGCAAGCGAGCCCTACTGAAAAGCAGACCCAATACCCAATACCCTACACCAGGCAACGCCTGTCGTCTCGGTTTCACAGTGGGGGCTGCTTGCACTTACGTTATTTAGCGTAAGTCGATTAGGCAACGCAAGCCTTCGTTACGTTTGAAAAAAGAAGCAAAGGTATTTTTTTAGTTTTGTGTTTTTTTACACGAATTTAAGAAACAATTGAATTTGTTTTATTATTAATGTTGGTTTGTTTTTCTTTTATACATTTTGAATTGCATTAAATAAATCCTCACTTGCTGCACTTTAAACTTAACTGTTATGCGTGTGTATGTATGTGTTCTTTCAAGTGGTGAGGGGGGGGGGGTACAAATAAGCAAAAACCACTGCTACTTTCTGGAATAATCATGGAGTGGGAGGGGTGGTATATAAAATTCAATATCAAAGGTTTTGCTGGATTAAAAACGTCGGCGCATCACAAAATACAAATATTTTAGATTAATAATTACACACGCACAGACACATATAAAGAATAAAATACGTAAACGCAATGTCTGTGGGCGGGGGCGACTTAAGGACTTTAACAATTTTCGGAAATTTCTTGATAAACTTTTTTTGTTTTGCTTAATCGTTTTTTGTTTCTCTTAAATCTGGCAATTTACATATGTATATATTTATAAATATCGGTGTATACGCTTTATCTTAAAAGTTCTTGCTTTCAAAAATTGCTAGCAGTTGAAAACTAAAATTAAACCAAACAAAAAACTAGAGAACAAAATTACTGTAAATGTGGAGCGGAGGCGGAATTGATGATGATAACATTCGAAACGAGAGGAAAGCGGGGGGAACTCGGGTGCAGCCCAATGACTGTGCTGATACCGCCGCGCAACTATGGCGGGTCCCGTTATATTTACTTGATACGTGTATCTCTATATATACTTATATAAATTTGTATTTGCTAATTTTAGAAAAATGTTTTTGTTTTCTGCTTTTTCTCATTTGTTTGCCAATAGTTACATATGTGTGTGTGTGTGTGTGTGGGTGTGTGTATTGCATATATCTCCGTGTCTGCAATGGAAGCAGCGTCCTGGTAGTTTAGTTATGCTACTAATTAAATTGATCTGATTTCGTAGAAAGTAATTTTATAATTGCTAGTGGGTTGCAGCCCGCCGAACTAATGGCATCTGGATAGTGTGAAGTTCTGCTTGCTTGTCTAAATGGTAAAATCAAGGTTATGTTGTATTAACTTAAACTTAAATATCCTTCTATATGTGTTTAGTTTACGTTCTAATCTTTTCTTTCGTTTTCCTTTTCTCTTGTTAATGGCATTAGGCATGTGTGGGTGACAGAAGGGGGGGTGTCCTACATGGGTTGTTCTAAAATGGTTCTAACGGTAGTTATCCTTGCCGGCTTTCGAAAATCTTACACAACTAGGAGATTTGGTAGAACCGCGAAATTTCATTTCCGTGCTACGCAATCAAATTAATTAAACGTTACAAGTAGATAAGAATAATTCCTTTCATCGCTATATATATATAAAGATATATGTATGTGTGTGTGTGTTGGGTTCTCTATTTACCGCTGGTCGTCACCGCCGTGGCCGTGGACGCCGCAGCCGGCGTCGTTATCGTCGCATTCATCGACTCGCTGCTCTTGCAGTCGCCGCCCGCGTTGCCGCCACCGCCACCACCAGCACTGCTGTTCGTATTCGTCGCTGTGCTGCCGGTCACAGCGGCCACGGAGTAGTCCAGCTTGTAGGTGGCACAGCGGGTCACGTCCTCCATGGAGGCCTCGTGGCAGTCGCGTCCGGTGTGCGACTGGGAGCCGCAGTTGTAGCAGGAAATGTTCTTCTGGGGGGCCGCCGCCAGCGGAGCTCCCGTGATGGGGCACACGCTCAGCGGACTGTAGGGCGTGGCAGGCGAGGCGGCCATCAGCAGCGGTTGCTGCTGGGTGGTTGGCACTGTTTGCACTCCCTGCGGCACTGAAGGAGCCGCGGCCGCGGCCGTCGCGGCGTTCGAGCTCACAACGCCGGCCGTGTTGCGCAGCAGGGCCGTCACTGCGGTGGGGGTGCCGGCGGGCGCAGGCAAGAAGGTGAGCGCCGTGTGGTAGGCCGGGTAGATGGGCTCCCCGTTGTGGGGCGGCTGCGGTGGCGGCAGTTGAAACCGGAAGCTGCCGTGCACCGCCTGGGGGGGCGGGATCAGCGCTTGCGTGGGCGGTCCCCGCGTGGGAGGCGCGTGATATGGATAGGTGGCTGCGTTGTACGCTGTGGGCGGTGGCTGTGGCTGCAGCTGGAGCACTGTTGTTGTGGGCGTGGAGGCCGGCGAGGGGTTGATGAGAACCGCCTGGGGGCCGCTGCTGTTGGTCCCTGCATCGCTGGTCGTACTCGTGTAGATCTGTTGGTAGCTCTTCTCCACGCCATTGCGGCCGTTGAGACGCTGCTGTAGATTCATTTGCTGCTGCTGTTGCTGCTTGTAGTTGAGATGGTGTTTTTGCTGGGAGTAACTGGAAGCGGGCACTGGGACCAGGGGCGGATTGACCACCATTCCCACGGTGGCGAGCAGGGGAGTGGGCGTCTCGGGAGGGGATATCTCGCCGCTGGAGCCGTTCGAGCTGCCCGACTCGCTGCCGGTGGTCACTGTGCTCTTGTTGGAATTGGTGCTCATCATGGAGCTGCTCATTCCGGACGTACCGCTCTGTCCGTCGTCGTTGATTGCTATGTTCTGCATGCTGTAGATGATGCCGCCCGCGTTCACGAAGTTGCAGGTCTGGTAGTGCGCTGGCAGTTGGCTGACCGGCGACTGCTGGAGTTGTTGCTGCTGTTGCTGCTGCTGCTGGTGTGGTGGCATGTAAGCTCCGGCTTTGATGCGGTGATGGTGGGCCGCCCTTGAGTAGCCGTTGCGAATAAGGTTGGGCAGACTGGTGCTGGCAGAGTTCGAGCCGCCGCTGCCGCTTTCGTTCTAAAGTGGCAGGAGTTAGTTTCTCGGATTTGTAGACACGCCTTTGGACACTTACCTGGTCGTCCAAGTGCTTGGCGTGGGCCGGTGGCATTGTTACCTCGTTGGGGGGCGGTGTGGTCTCCGCGGAGGGCCGCCGCATATTCTTGCCCCCGGCACCAAGGCGCTGAGGTAGATTTCGCAGCGGCGGCTGCTGTTGGGGGCCCGTTGGCTGTCGGTTGGGGCTCGTGGTGCGACTGCTTGACGGAGAAGACTGCTGGCTCAACATGGGTGAGACGGCCTGTGGGGGCTGCACCTGGTGCTCTATGGACACACCAACTCCAACACCCTGCTGGGCTGGGGCCGGCGACATGTACTGCCGGATAGTCCAGCCCCCAGCCGGGGCGTTCTGATGGCCGACCAGGGCGCTCGTGTCTGCTGGAATGCTGATGTTGGACTGCATCATTTGCGCGTGTGGTATACTGTCAAGGTTGAGCTGATGCGATCCGTCGTTGGGCAGCAGCTGGAAAGGCGACACGGGTGTCAGTAGAGAAATGAAAATGCCAACATTCATTTTTACCTTAGGCAAATGCTGGGGGAATATCATTGGCAAGGAGCTCTGGGGCAGCATTTGAAGCATTTGCGGGTGCTGGGCCTGTGGGTGCGGCTGCTGGCTGGGTGGTGCTGGCGCCGGCTGCTGGGCTTGCATTTGATGCAGAGCATGCTGCTGCTGCTGGAGCAGCAAATCCGGCTGGGACGGCTGCGGCTGTGTGTGGCTCTGCGTCTGCGTATGATGGTGATGCTGGTGGTGCTGCAGGGTTAGCTCCTGCCCTACCACCTTGTTCTCCATGATCTTGGCGAGAATCTCAGTGCACTTGGTTTGCTGGTGGAATGAGAAGACGGGGTGGTTGGCGGCCATCGTGTAGACCAGCAGTAGTTCGTAAAGTGTTTCCTTGTCATTCATGGTGGTGAAATCGCGCTCGCCCCAGCACTCCAGGGTGTGGAAGATTTCGGCTATGCAGGTGCGGTTGCAGACCCGTATGAGGGCCAGGTAAAGGGCCATTTTGCGGCGTATTTTGATGTCCGTTGGTTCGCCTTTTTGACAACTGGCCATGTCGGCGGCCAGGTCTTGGGGGTTATTCGCCCGCAGCTCCATGCCGCGCAGCTCTGGCGAGTCCTTGCGGCCCAGATCCTCCAGGCATGTGCCTAGGAAGCGCAACTCGAACGGCAGGCATACGAGGAGCAGCGAACACATGGTGTCAATGCGTTTGTAGCTCTCTAATTCCTTAAACCACTGCAGGACGTCCCGTTTGCAAATCATTTCCAAAATTGTTCTTCTCGCACTGGCACGCGGGCATCTACCAAATCGGATGTGGAGCTTGTGCTTTGCCTTGCTGTTGCGTGTTTGCTGTTGTCGGTGGTATCTCCTTCGGATGCGTGGCTTTATGTGTGTGTGTGTGTGTTTGTCGATGGGTGTGTGAGTGTGTGTTTTGTGTGCGTCTGAGTGTGCCTCTTTCGTGGCTGACGGGCTGCTGCTCTAGTTACGTGTGGTGGGTGCAAATAGCCACAACAACAACAACAATAACTAGAATGTGGTAGATAGGTCGTCGTGGAGAAGGAGCAGCTGCTGCTGCATCACGGCGTGCGTTTGATTTCGTCGCACGTTGGAACCGATAGTTGTTCTTTATTTGGGCAGCTAATTGACTTTTAAGCACTTTTCTGGCTGGCTGCTGTTTGCTCGAGGCACCCACACTTTGTTTTTTGCCTTTTTCACAGAGACAGAAGACAGGCGCTGCTGCTGCAATTTGCAACTTTCGTTAATCAACACTGGCGTTCTGTCACCACTGCGAGTGTGTGTGTGATAGACCGCGAAGACAGCCCTGAAGCATTTATCGATTACATCAACTCTGTTAAAAAAAAAAAAAAACAAAGCCAATGATTAACGCAATGATGGAACTAATCTACCTACTAACCCAGTCGTAGGCTGAGTGTGCTTATCAAAAATAAATATTTATTTTAAAGGTGCAGTTCCGAAGAACAATATTCGGCTTGTTAAAATGGTATATTTAAAAGTGTTGGCGATGAAACCGCCCTTAGCGCTCTGTACGTGCTCCTGTGGCCGTACGAGCATTTTGGGGCGACTATTTATAAAGCTAATAATATATTTATTAAGGTATTTTTAATTTACGTTACTTGTTGCCAAACAAGCTACAGCTCTAAGGTTCAAAATGGCTACAACTCTGACAACAATCTGCAAAACCCAATTGGCTACAACTCTGTCTATAGTCGCGGAAAATCAAAAGATGGGAATATGGTATTTTGTTAAGATGAGTGAACCGACGGCTTGACATTTTAAATACTAAGTTTGTGCCTTGTTCAGAGCGCTGGTTTGGATCGCAACCTTTATCCGTGGAATTTGTATGCCTTTCAAAAGTTTTAAAAATAGCTCCTGATGGCAGGATCTATTCTATTTGATCGAAATCTGTATTTTTCCTCCGGCAAAACAAAACGGCTTCGGTCTCAGAAAAATTAAGATTTGGGAAATTTACTTTCTAGGGTTAATTATAAAACTTGTATGCAAAGCTACACGAATTTAGAACCCGTCCTCGTCGTCCTCGGCCATCTCTTTGGCCAGCTCAAGGTCCTGTTGTTCACGTTCACGTCGCTCTTCAGCGCTCTCCAGGTCTTTGCCATACGATTTCGGGGGATAGCGCATGGCCTTGACGCTCTGATTGTGAAGGTTCAAGCAGAACGAAATGCGCTCATGGAAAGCCAGCTGAGGCTCCCGAGTGCTGTAAATGTCCGTGCTCTCCTTACTGCGCATGTAGTTCTGTTCTGGGTCCAAAGTTGCCTCGATAACGCCATCACGGATGGCCTTCGATACAATAAACTCAGCATCCTCAGCGGAGTCAAGCATAAGGCGCTTGGCAATATCCTGGGGCGATATACGCGAATAAGACAAGCCAATGGAACGAATGGCAGTCTTAATAACATTGTGGCGCAATCGTATGATCAGCGTGAAGGTGTGGTCGAGCTGGAACTTGGGTCCAAACTGGGTCACCACATCACCAAAACGCTTCAGATTTCCCAGTCTTACTGCTTGGGTGAGTTGGAAGTAGGGAGCCAGGGACTGGCGCAGTCCAGCCTGGCGGAACACAACCCGTTCTGGTATGTTGCCTAGCAGCAGCTCTACCACAATGATGAGCTTCTGAACTGTCTGACGGAAGCCGATGGCCGCATGCTGTGGCGATTTGCGCAGAGCCTGCACAAGATGCTTGTGAGCGTCGCTGTATTCCAGCTTGGCGGCCTTAATTCGGCCCAAATAGTACAGAAAACGAGCCCATTCATTGTTGCTGGCCGATTCGGGGTACACTGACTTCTTCACCAGCTTGTCGGCCTGGTCGTACAGCGCGTAGTGCAAATAATTGCGGAGAAGGCAGTTTATCAGGACGGCCTGTCCCTCAAAGTCGTTCCTCAGGGTGGCAGTACGTAGACGGGCGTGCAAGAAAGCACGAATACCTTCCAGGGCATTGTTAAGTTCTGCCACTCGAGAGAAGTAGAAATATGATTTGGCTCCAATAAGATCCAGGGTGCGGCGATTTTGTATGGAAATCTTCGCCATTAAGGCATCGGCGCAGGTGCCAGCACGTTTTAAATCGCTAGCATCAATGAGCTTCACCAGCAACAGCAAGTAGAAGTAGGCATCGACTTCCGCAATGGGTGCCTTCGTGGCCACTAGTTTCTTAGCAACATCGGGCAATTCGGTGGCATCCTTTTCCAAGGCCGGCATCAGTGCCAATGCCGCCTGACGGTCGGCGCCCACTGGGTAAATGCTTTGTACCAGGTTTCGAAATACCACGGCGTTCAGCTTGCGACGCGTATTTGGCAGATTGCGCAGCACTCGCAGAATAAAGCTACGGAACAATACATTTTTTAAATTATATATGTAAAAGTTTAGTGGCTGCTTACTTACCGAGATTCCTTTGATGCCACGGACTTCTCAATTTGACGGAACTGCTCGCGAATTTCTTGAACGGCCGCTAGGTTGTGGTTTTTTTTCTCGTCGGCAAGAGTCTCGGCCGATGGATCGACGTCCATTTCGACATCCGGAGCAGTAGTTTCCGCGGCGTTAGTCATCTTGCAGCACTGTTTCCAGAATTTGTAATATTAAAGTTGCTTGAAATACAATTTACCTCTAAAAAAATTTTTTGTCGAGTAATATCCAGAGTTGCCAACCCGCCGTTGGTAGGCTGTCAACAGGCCTGTCAGAGCTGTCGCTGTAAATATATTATTACTAAAGTTATTTTTCACTTATTTCATTAAAGGAATTTTAATAATAAGCATTTTCTTTTACAAATCAAAAAGTGTTGATTTTATTCCAGCCTACCAAAAAAAAAAAAAATACCTACGAATCTAGGCATGTCTCTTTTACAAAATGTAGCATTTTTTCTGGCGATTCGATTTCTCCTTTTATGCGCTTTATCGATTAATAAGCCATTAAGTTAATCCAAAGGTATTTGATTTATTACATAGACAAAAAAATAAACGCGTTCGTTGATTTGACGCCAAAGATCTACGATTCAGTATTAAGTGCATTTAGCAGTTCGGATGGAAATACTGGGGAAAATTTGGGCAACTGTAGGGGAAATTTTAAAAATCGAATTTAAAAGTTAGCGGGCATTTTCCCTGATTGATTTTTTTAAATCCTCGCATAATTTTATTCAGCAGATATATTTATAGGCACATATATGTTATTTGTATGTATATTTGTCGAGCCAGCCCGACTGTGATATACCCTGTACCTGGGGCTTGGAATCAAAATAATTTCACTATTTTGAAA